>JAHHFK020003227.1:0-115953 GCA_024533555.2 Aedes koreicus | reverse complement strand
TAATCGTACAATTTGTGAGGGCCTTGGAATGCTGTTTCTATAATCGGCGGTCAACATGAACTAAATATTTATGGGGGGAGTTACCGAGATAAGCCTATCCACTTCCACTCAACATTTCGCCAAAAATGTAAAGTGTCGTAGACCCGCTTCTCTCTGCACACCTAGCCACGTCCTTACAACTGTTTGAAAAATTAATAATTTTCTTGACATCTATTGCCGAAAGTTTTGGGAATCCAAACAACCTTCATAGACATTCAAGAGATGAAAAATTGGCTAGTTTTAAAATTTCATTTGTGGAATGGTTATATAAGTTCAAAATTGTGGTATGGTTGGAAATAAAATAATATTATGAAATAATTAATAAAGGCATATGATAATTACATGAATATCCATAAAAACATTTAATTACATAAAATAAAATTTTATATATATGTATAAATAGTATGTAGAGATTCACTCCGCATATATATATTGAAAATATCTACAGAGATAATATTAATAAAAAAACAATAAAATAAAATACAAAAAAAAATGGCACTATAAGATGGAATATAAACTATTATCATTAAGCTGCATAGTAACAATAATTATGATTAATTGTAGCTAATAATATGGATAGTTTTTTTGATGGCTATTATGGTGGTGTTTTTGTTTGTAGTTGAGATTTGTGGTTTTTGTATTTTTGATTTTATATTTTTTATAGTTTTTTGTATATGAATATATAGATTGAAATTTACTGAAAAAATTAAAATTTGTATCAGCTACACTTTGCTTTATATATCTTTTTGTGTCGTTTTTCAGGCTGGGCTATATATAAGAAGTATTTGTTTCGCTAAGTTTTGTTTTAAATAATCAATATGAGAATCTTTAACAAAAGTGAAAATAAAATTAAAAAAAATGACACACATGTTTTAAGTTCAAAATAAGTAAGATGTATTGTTAAAAAAAAATTAGAGGGGATAGAGAGGAAAAAAAAAGTATTTGAAGGTTTTTTAAGTGTATATTACCAAATATTTCCAAACACCCAAATACGTAAACTGTTGGCTCTACCGACCTTGCACCATACATACGTACATAAGTAGACAGGAAAGAAATATGACAGGTAACATGAACGACTACGAAAGGGTGAGTGAAAACAAAAACAAACATAAAGTACGAGAAGTAAATTTACTAGCGACAAACAAGTGAGGATTAAAATAATATAGTTACCCTAATATCACGCGTACAACACAACATAATCTACGGCTAGACTTAGTACTAGGTAAATAATATCTAATAAAGTTTGATTAATGAATTGTACACTTTCAATTAGAATTAATCATACTTATATGTAGTTCTTTTGTTCTAACAACACCGGACACAGCCACACAGAGCCAAACAGCAGAACCCACACACACACGACACCACACCGAAACACACGATCCGGAGAAATAGGGGCCTAAACGTAAGTTAAACTCAGACATGTGCAAGACACAGTTTATCTTAAATTATTATGGCATGAACATGAATTTACATAATCTATTGTTTTCACATAAAAAAATTTAAAAATAATAAATAACACAATCTATGTACAATTTTGTTTCCCATCAGGATAATTAGAATCTACTGTCGAACAACAACCAATTCTGCGTTTTAATACGGCGATTATAAATACGGAACTAACCCCTGCAATACCATTGGTTTGAAAACCAACATCTTATAATTATCGTTTAATTTTTCAAAAATGTCGAGTCGCGATCCAATCGGTTCTGGTAAGAGTGGAAAGGCTTCGAAGAAAGGCAAAACATCGAAAGTAAATACCGATGAAATTGCTGAGGGTGGAAATATTTCAATAGTGGTCACGGTAGCTAGAGAGGAGACATCATTGGAGGATCGAACTTTGGCCGGTCGAACTTGCAAATCTTGCAAAGGACCGGAAACCGACGAGATGGTGCAGTGTGATAAGTGCGATAAATGGCATCACTTTGGCTGTGTTGGAGTGACGGAGGAGGTAGCAGATCATAGTTGGAGCTGTCCAAAGTGCGTATCGGAAAAGTGGGCACAGCGAACAGGATCAACTTCCAGTTAACAACTTCAACCAACCCGTGACGCAAAAGAAAGCATGGAAACACAGGATCAGAGAAAGTTGGATAGCACGGAGGTACGCTCTGGAAGCAAGAAAGCTGATGAAAGTGTAGCGTCGAGTATTCCATCAACATCATCCCGTAGATCTTCCAGGACAATTCTAAAGCTACAAATGCAGAAGCTAGAAGAGGAAGAAAAGCTGGCGAAGCAGTTTCTTGAAAGAAAGTATGCCCTTTTGCAGGGAGCAGCCAGCGAGAAAAGTTCCAGTACTATTTCGAGCATGAGCAGAGTAAGAGATTGGGTGAGTGACAACAAAACGCGTCGAGAAGAAAGCGGTATGCTACATCCAGAGGCAGATGTCTTTGATCTACAGCGACACTCTACGCAGAATCCTGGGACGATAGAGCGCGTGAATTTGAAAGCTGCACCGAAAGAGCATTTAATTCCACTGGGACAGGATCAACCGTCAATCGGGCAAACCTTTTCGATGAGAGTGGTGCAACCGGACAAGCAAATTCAAATCAGCAAGCGGCCAATGTTATGTATTCTTCGATACGAGGCCAGCAGAATTTCTCAAGTGAATACATTCCAAGATCAAGCTTGATCGGAGGTCAGTACATGCCTGAGCGTAACCAATCAAAGCTTTTTCCTTTTTTCAGAGTTCAAATACGATTTGAAGAGGAATTTGACGATCCATCTCCGTTCACCAAGAGACAGCTAGCTGCACGCCAGGTTGTATCCAAAGACCTACCAAGATTTTCAGGGAAGCCAAAGGAGTGGCCTATATTTTTCTAGTTCTATACCAACTCAACAGCCATGTGTGGGTTCACAGATGCAGAAAACGTGATCAGGCTGTAGAAAACCTGGACAGGGAAAGCTTACGATGCAGTGAAGAGTCGTTTGATGCACCCATCAAATGTGAACCAGATCATTGCCACACTGCGGATGAGGTTTGGACAACCAGAAGCCATAGTTCACTCGCTGATAGCAAAAATTACAGCCCTACCGGCGTTGAGAGAAGACAAGCTCGAAACCATAATGGATTTTGCCGTTGAAGTTCAACATTTTTTCGCGCCGTCGTGGATGCGTGCGAGAGAGAGGAGCATTTGTAAAGTGTCTCGGTGACATCACCACGAGACCGGACTACCCCGCCCCATCAAGCTGGGCTGGGGCAAGTATCGCCCAAAGCTCCCTAGAGTCAAACTGGGGAAATTTCGGAAACTAGATAAGTTAAAGGCTGCTTTTCAACTTTAACACCGAACATAGGGCTTAGGTTGGACGCTATCCAACAAAGGCAAAAAGAAGTAGCGGATACATTAAATGCGATCACCCAATCCAATGACTAGTACCAAAGGGCGACGTTGGCAACACCAACATCAACAACAGCAGCAACAGCATGCTACAGTTCATCACTGGTACGCGATTTACCATGTCAGCATAAACTCGCAGTAGAAGACGACAACCCACCGACGACAACGACGGACAGCGATAACAACCCGACACTACTTGGTAGCAGCAGTAATCAGATCGATAGCAGCTAGCACATAGGTATTTTATAGAATTTAGCAAAATCACTTTTCGTACATAATGCTCCTTTACATTTTGTTCAACAGAATTTAAATCGAGGCAATAAAACGATCATTCTAGTTTAGACTTTCAACAGGTGTAGTTCGTAGTTATTTTTTTTGAAAAACTCTTCGAAAGTCCTTGCGGACTTAACTGATATACTCTCTAGCAGAGTAGCTAGGTAGGGAACCATCCCTCAAATTCCAAAATTGAAGCCCGTGGCGAGAGAGGAATCCCACCCCGCCAAAAAAAGAGGCGGCTTCCTCCACCCGCAAGTACATTCGCATCATGCAGCAGAAGCACCGCGGGAGTAAAAAACCCCGACGATCGACTACTCGCTGTTAGTTTACACCAACTGCAGAGAAGAAAAAAAAAAACGATATTTGTTGTAGTAGCGAAAGACCCGCGGGGCCCCCTTCGCGGGATTTAAAATTTTTCGTCGCTGCTTGGCAAAACAAAACGGTGGATGAAAAGTTGAGTTGTGTGAAAAGGATGGCTGTTTGTGGAAACATCACCAGCTCCTTCACAACGAGAACCAGAGCAAAAAGGATACGAGTCCGACAATCAACGAAAGTCAGCAAGGTGGACAAAATGTGAATTCATCAAGAAATAAAGGCAATATTCATCGCTCTAGCTGTAGCACTTCTCTTTTTCATTACCTCCCAGTAACATTACACGGGAAGAACGGATATGTACCGACGAGCAATGAACTAAGTCGACTATGAAGCAATGATGAAAGAGTTCACCAGCTCTGAAACTGACTTTGCCTTTAACCCACCATTAATTGTCACCACAGATGGGCGGGACCTGGGAGCGCCTGATTCGCAGTGTGAAGACTAGCCTTAAATCGTTGAATTTGCTTCGACGACCGTCCGATGAAGTCTTGCGCAACACATTGTCCGAGATCGAAAACACGCTGAACTCGAGACCACTGACTTATGTTACGATCGAAGACGACGCCGCGCTAGCTCTTAAGGTCTGTATCCGCAATAATCCGGACACCTCAAAACATGAATAAAACATAAATTTCGCATTATATATCCGTCGTAGTTGTTTATTTCAGATTCGTTGGATGTGTTTTAACAATTCGTGAAGACAAAACATAGTTATTCGGTATTTGCTTAAAATCCGTCGTTATCTCCGTCCTTTAGGGTTTGTACAGACTCTTCAGAAATCGTAGAAGCCGTCTTTGTCCAAATTTGCTGGAAGTGTTTGATGTCTTTGATTCTTTCCAGAATTTTCAATCCAGAATCCGCTTAATCAGAGCCCAATATCTCCCGATTGGTCGTAGCTCTGGGCAACTTGGCGTGTTTGAGGTTTTTGGTACAATGTTCACTTGATTTGCTTGGTACCACTCCATCACAGTTTTAGCATAGTGGCATGATGCCAAATCGGGCCAGAACAAAAGTTTTTCTTTGTGACTTTTGATGAAGGGTAGCAATTGCTTCTGCAGACACTCTTTTTGATAGATCTCCTTGTTGATTGTGCCTGTAGTGACGAAAGATTTACTCTTTTTGCCATACGTGCAAATTGCTTGCCACACAAGGTATTTTTTGGGAAATTTCGATGCCTTCTTCGTTCTGAAATGCTCAGCTGTAGCATTTCTGGCCATAGCAGAATAAAAAGCCAGCCCTGGAAGCTGCATGAAATCCTCAAGGACATAAGTTTCATCGTCCATAACAACGCATGAAAACTTCGTCAAATATTGGGGGCGACATCGGCGTAGGGGTTAACATCCATACCTCTCACGCCAAAGTCACGAGTTCGAATCTCACCTCCGAAAAAGTTACGAAAATACCCAAAAAGGGAATTCGTCAAATATTCGCAGTACAAACGTCGAGCCCGTGATTTTGCTGCCAATTTCTGTTTGTCGTTGCGATTTGGAACGGTTTTTCCTTTTTACGAGTCCCAAACGTTGTTTTGATTTTTGGACAAAACCAGGCGACATCCCTATTTTACGAGCCACCGTTCGAATGGAGAGATTTGGTTTTTCGTTAATATCCTTTTCACCTTTCGGTCCATGACAGGATCAGCGCGTCAAATGTTTTTGTCACTTCTTGGTTTCTTCTCCACCGTCAAACGTTCCGAAAATGATTTGAGCACATCGTGAACAGTGGATTTAGGCAAATCGAATGTTTTTGCAAGATCCCGTATTGACAAGTCAGGATTTGCCGTACGCCCGTACAAAATTCGCTCGCGCACTTGTTTTTCTTTCGTCGCCATCTTGAATACTAAACATGAAATGTAAACATCAATCATAGTCTTTTTCATCATAGACTCTCAGCTACACCACAGTGATTTTTTTCATTCATACGTGCAATATTTCAAAAGTTACAATGATTTGAAGGTGTCCGGATTAATGTGGATACAGACGTTACTCCCAACCACATCCTTCTGGGAAGCTCAAACGGAGCTAAACCAGTCACAACACTGAACAACAGCAGCGCCATAGTGCGCCAATGTTGGCGAGCTTCGCAGATCATCGCCAACCAATTCTGGAGACATTGGGTAGCTGAGTACCTACCAGAGATTACGCGGAGGACTAAATAGTACACTCCCAGTACGCTACCAGTAAAACTTGGCGACGTAGTCATCAAAGTGGACCCAAACCATCCTCGCAACTGTTGGCCCAAAAGACGGGTTATTATGACACGTGCCGGACGAGATGGAGAGGTAAGATCAGCGACTATTTGAACCGTCGCCGGTGGTTAAGCTAGCCATATTGGACATCAGACGCGAAGACATGTAATCGACCAGCGGACCAACGTACCCGGGGGATTGTTGGCAAGCTCCTAGTTTCCAGCGCACCTGATGTTCTACCGACCTTGCAACACACATACGAACAACAGTAGACAGGAAAGAAATATGATAGGTAACATGAACGAATACGAAAGGGTGAGTGAAAACATAACAAACATAAAGTACGAGAAGTAAATTTACTAGCGACAAACAAATGAGGATTAAAATAAAATAGTTACCCTAATATCACGCGTACAACACAACATAATCTACGGCTAGACTAAGAACAAGGTAAATAATATCTAATACTTAAAGTTTGATTAATGAATTGTAAACTTTCAATTAGAATTTATTATACTTATATCTAGCACTGCTGTACTCAGGATCAAATCAGGACAAAGCCTAACATAGCTAAACAGCTAAAACCACACAATCACGATACAACATCGAAACATATGATCCGGATAAATAGGGGACTAAACGTAAATTAAACTTAGACAAATGCAAGACACAGTTTATCTTAAATTAGTAGGGCATGAACATGAATTAACATAATTTATTGTTTTCACATGAAATAATTTAATAATGGTAATTTAACACAATCTACCTATGTACAATTTTGCTTCCCATCAGGATAATTATAATCTACCGTCAAACAACAACCAATTCTGCGTTTTAATACGGCAATAATAAATATGTAACCAACCCCTGCAATACCGTTGGTTCGAAAACCAACATAAATTGAAAGTACAAACTTCCATCTACAAGATCTATGCAAAATCGTTTGTCCCTTTTTGTCCCCTTTAAGAGAAAAACTCGTTTTAAAATTGGTAGTTTTGCATTTTTTCTGCATAATTTTCAATCAGCAGCATCAACAATTATCATCAAAGAGCGTAACAACGCGAGTTTTTTTTATGAAAATGTTTTTATTTTTATATTAACCCATTTCCGTTTATTTATTAACATTTATATCACAGACAAACAGACATAACACATTGAACATTTTGCACTACAAATCATCGTCATTTAAAAAAAAACTAACGCCATCTGGTGATCAAACTGTGATGGATGATAAAGCTGAACAGATGGCAGTAGTGTGTTAACGTCAAACGTAAGAAAATCGGCTATACGGCTATACGTGTGGCGATAGTTCCAACTAAGAAACATTTGAATTGACCGTTTAATCCATTATCGATGAAGAAACTGCTTTGAAGAAGAAAGTGTTTTGTTTGTTTGTCTGTGTTAACATGTTTGAATTTACACTTTGATTGTTGTTATTGTTGTATTTTCGATATGCGCGGAGTAACGATATCTAATGATGAAATTTGTCAGAAACATTTCATTATATTTAAATTTGGTTTCTTACATTTTTCAAGAGAGTTGGTCAAATATGTTTGAACGTAAGTCGGCTATATTGCAAAATAACACAGTAACTGTTTCGTTTTATGCTACAGGTCAAGGAGATAAATGGTAGTGAGTTCCAGGAGATAAAAATAAATGCACATCATCTTAATAATTCGGAATAATATAAACCAGTATAAAATCATCTATAGCTTATGTACACATGCAATTTGCAAACGCAGCCTGCAAGTAAATACCTCTTTAATCCCAACTCCACAGAGCATCAGCCTAAAAGCAATGTTGTATCAGATATTTCAATTAAATTGAACCAATCTGCCGAAACAACTGAAATGCATACGATACACGCGATTGACAGGTAATTTCGCTCCGATGACTGAACTGATCTTCACCCCTTCGGCATACATACAAACAGTAGGGCAACTATCTTTACATTCCATCTAAATCTGCCGACCCAGTCTTGAAACCAAACCAGCAGCAACCACAGCAGTGATGTGGTTAAACCAATACGACAAAATTCAGTCATTCTGCTAGTATTGATCAATCAATTAACCATCAATCACTTCTCCACCGACACACAGTAACGCCGTCTCCGTATTCATCCCGGCGGGCGTTGGAGTCCGTCCGCTACACTATAACAAACAACAACAACAAGTCCATATTGAGAAGAGGCGACATTGATGGAGGAATTGCCCAACTCGGCCACAAATTCGTCGCCGTTTAAAAAAAAAAAGCTCTCTGTGCTGTGCGATGATAATGGAACAACTTTGGGCTTGGGCCTGCATATCCTTCGCTCACCTACTACAACTGCCGTTGCTTTCATGCTAAACCTGACGTATTGAGGTTAGTTGCAGCAGCAGCAGCACAACCATCCAACGTTCAATACTAATGAAATGAATTTCAATTATCCGATCACTTTAAGCTGTCAGCAGTAGTGCATGCGGTTTGCAGCACTTCGACAAGGACCATCGCCAAACTCCACGGAGAGAAGGAGCGAGATCGGAAACTCGTTCCGCAGCGATAAAGTCCGCTGCAGTTTTCGAAAATTACCTACTCAACCCACCGTTATGCTTGCCGTGCTGGAGCTGCGGTGCAGTTTCGGTTTTTTCACGTCAACGAGATAAGACTTTGCACGGAGGATTGCGGAGGTTGCCCCACGTTATCGGTGGAGCACAGTTCGATCGAAAATGATCCCGGTCCGGTGTCCGTTGTGTGATCGAGCTGGAGAACGAAAATACCCATGCTGGCGGAGAGAAGGGTTTCACGCTTACTCTCTCGCACGACTCTCTTCTCAGTAGGCAGTGCTGGTCACTCATTTCCCCTCAATAGGCAGGGGAAATTGATGGTTTGAGGGGAGAGCGTTACGAATTTCAATCGTTTGGAGCGTAACGGTTGTGTCGAGAAGAAAACAGCTTAGATAGATGCTCAGAGGTATTGATTGTTTTACATTATTCAAATTCTGTGGGATGTGCAATTAAATGAACGTGGAAGCAAGGCTAGATGCCATTTCTAATAAACCTGCATCAATAAATCGTATCGATGAAGTATACGACGAAAACTACAAATTTATGAACAAACTTGGGCAAAGGAATGTAAATCATCAGTTTTATGGTTTTAGACAACGTTCGATTTGCCGATAAAATCAAGACTGCAGCAATAAATGCTCCAAACGGCTTCTGAATTTCAAATACATTAATAGAATGCACATGACAAGCATCATTTGATCAATATATTCTAGTTACAATGTTAATTGTAATCGTTAAAGGAATTCGTTTTTTCACATTTGGTGCAACGCTTGGTAAGTCAAATGTATCGCAAATGATAAACAGCTCAGTAATTTGATTTAACTACTAACTTTCAAGGTTTGAAAAATTTTAAGTGCAATAATTCTACTAAAACCATTTGCATTAGACGACAGGATTCAAAACAAAGTAGTTGGTATTGCTACGAGCTAATGAATAAGATGTTCTAATAAATCTTCCTCTAAACTAATTAAGCATCAGTAGCTAGCTATTTGTCGGCTCCCCACTAAATAACCAAAATACATTTCCTGATTATTGATTGAAAGTGCCAAAACCAATGCATAAATTTGGATATTTTGTGGCTCTCACAATGATTTCTTTTTTGCCCAAGAAAGTACAGAATATTTTCATCTCGAACGATATCTTCGACCGGACGGGATATTGAACGGACTATCATCAGATTGCAAATCTGTTAGATTAGTTGTAAATGGTATAACGTTCAAAATTTTGTCGACTTAAAGCAGACGTATGTCTTTTAATCAGGCTTTGAAAAACCTCGTTGTGTGTGTGAGTGTTTTTTTATTTATTGATTTCTCGCATTTCTAGTACAAAGTAAAAAATCGCACCAACTCTAAAGGGTGCCCCACAAAGTATGAACGCAGTCAGAAATCACTGTCATTTCACAAAAAAATCATAACTAGTTCTATTTGTGGTTGCATCTTGTTGTTTACCTTTATATATCAGCCCTTGTGTAGCGGTTTAATTGTTTCCAACAGTTTGTTGCAAGATGCGTGAACTTGCAACGGAACAACGGCAAAATATTAGCATTAGCATTTGCATTGACGTTTGCACACCTCGTGGATGGAGCAACGATGAAGAATAATTCTTTGAAGACATTGCATGTCACCATGAAACGGATCCAGTTACTGATACGTTTCTTCACGCAATAATCTCCACGGAGACACTCCTCGATCGCTCACCTTTCCACGCCCATGCAACCGTTGGAGATAGGGAGGATTTGGTAACTACCTTAAGAAGATACGGGGAACCCACGTAAAATACATATTAAATACAAGTTCATCAAAATGTCATAAGTTACTTGAAGAAATTGAAAACAGATCGTTCTTACATGTTTTATAAGGCTCAACATATGATTATCCTAAGGTAGTTTTGCTGAGTGCAGTTGCGATTAATTACGCGCAAAGCCTAGAAGCAGCGTTGCCGGATGATGGAGAGCTGGCCGAAATGCTGGCGATAATGCTGCAGCAAGAAATCCGTCAAAATGTAGAGGGATACGAACAGAAGCGAAGACAAACTCATTTTTTGCGGGATAAGAATAAGGCGTTAAGTGTACCGCTAAGTGGCGCCTTGAGAAATTGGAGTGCAAAGAAATGGAACAGTTGTATCGTTTTCAAGAAACGTGAAAGTTCTACAAGAAACTCAACGCATCTCGTAAAGGCTTTGTGATACGAGCTGAACCAGTAAGGTAAGGTAGAAGCAGCACTTCATTGAACATCTGAATCCGGAACATCGAGACAATTCATTTCTTCGCTGACGACGTGAACAATGTCGGAAAAACGTTCCAGGCGGTTACTGAGAGTACACCAGGCTGAAACGTGAAGCTGAAAAGGTTGGATTCGGCATGAATTTGTCGAAGACTAAGTATCTGATTGCAGGTGGAATCGAGCAAGATAGAGCTCGCTCAGGTAGAAGTGTGATTATCGACAGAGATGAGTTCGAGGTGGTAGATGAGTTTGTGTACCTTGGATCATTGATGACGTCAGATAATAACTGCAACAGAGAAATTAGGGGACGCATAATAGCCGTAAGTCGTGCCTACTATGGACTTCACAAGACCTTAAGGTCCGTCCAACTTTACCAAGTGTATCATGTGCAATACGCTGATGAGACCGATAGTTATATACGGGCACGATACGTAAACAACGGAACAAAATATTGTGCACAAATGGTGTACAGAACCCGGAATGTCTCGGCCAAAAAGCATTTGGCAGCTACGCACAAGCGCAACAGCAAAGGCCGGTACGTAGTACGCTTACCGATCAGAGAAGAGCTACTTCATTCCATTGGATATACCTGGAGCATTGCAGCACGTCGATTCTCCGCTGTCGAAAGGCATTTTCACTCCGATCAAAACCTACACAAGCAATACGCACACTTTTTGGAGGAATACGAACGTCTTGGTCACGTGGAGGGGGTGCTGACTCGCGACGCATCGCCCCAGTGTTTTCTGCCTCATCACGCCGTTCTTCGTTCAGATTCATCCTCAACGAAAATTAAAGTGTTGTCTGACGGCTCGTCCAAGAGCACTATGCATCTCTCTTTGAACGACCTTTTACTTGCTGGACCGACAGTTCAGCCGCCCATGCTGTGCACCGTGATCAACTTTCATTTTCATCAATTTGTCTTAAAGGCTGACGTGGAAAAAATGTTCCGCCAAATTCTAATTCATCCAAATGACCGTAGTTTATTGAAAATTGCTAGGCGAAAGGAAGAATGTGACCCTTTGAAGGTATATCGCCTGAACACCGTCACATATGGCACTTCTTGTGCGCCTTACCTATCAACACGAGTACTAAACCAGTTGGCTGACGATCAAGGGCATGACTTTCCATTGGCCGAATCCATCGTAAAAAAGGACTTCTATGTTGATGACGTTCTCACTGGAGCCAACACCATCGAAACTCTAGTTGAAGTCAGCAAACAACTGGATGAACTTCTGAAGCGAGGAGGCTTTTCCCTCCGCAAGGGGAGTGCAAATCATTCTAGTTTACAGAGGAACAGTCTGCACTAGAAATCGATCGAGCTCCTTTGGTTTCTGAAAGAAGATGAATTCGGATTCAAGGTTCCGGATGTGCCAAATTTGCACCATGTTACCAAACGGATCGTGTTGTCAGAGATGTGACAGTTATTCGATCCCTTGGGTTTCGTTGGTCCAGTGGTAGCCAGCGCATAAATGTTCGTGCAGCAATTGTGAAAAGAGCCGTTAACTTGGGACGAAGAACTACCGGAAACATTGCAGTCATTGTGGCTATCCTTTCGAGTTTCAACACGCATTATTAGAGATATTCGAGTTTCTCGATGGTGCCTTGGATAAAACGCAACACAGTTCGAGTTGCATTGCTTTATCGACGCCTCCGCCAAAGGATATGGTGCTTGCATCTACGTCGTATCTGATGGACCGTGCACGATTCGTCGAAGCAATTTGTTAATAACAAAGTCACGTGTCGCTCCAGTGAGTGGCTACTCCATCCCACGGTTAGAGCTCTGTGCAGCCGTGTTGGGAAGTCAACTGGCTGATAATATCCGCCAAACAACAAAATTGCAGTCCAATATAACTTTTTGGTCAGATTCTTCCATTGAATTGCACTGGATCAGTTCTCCTCCGTCGTCGTGGAAGATATTCGTCTCCAACCAGGGAGCTGAAATTCAGAGAATCTCCGCTGGCTCTCTGTAGCGACAGGTTTCTACCCAAGAGAATCCTGCCGATCGCATATCTCGGGGCGTACAACCTGAAAACATCAAGGACGATGAGTACGGACCAACCTACTTGTTGAAGGATTCAGATTCTTGGCCAGATCCGATAATCCCACCACCATCTGCTGCTATTGAACAGCAAATTACGGAGCAGCGGCAAACAGTTACTATCGCATACGATGATTCGCTTATCCATAACTACTCGCAGCTTTCACATCTACTCAAGGTAACTTCGCATTGACTACGCTTCGTAAAAAAAAACTGCCAGTTGCCAGAGCATTCACGTATAGTGGGATCAATTACAACAGCAGAGTACGATAGCACCTTGAAAGCTCTCATCCGAGTTGCCCAACAGCAAGAATTGCGTATTCTGGAAAAGAACAATCATGATCCGCTGGCACTTCGAAAGGCTGATTTCAAATCATCACTAAAAGATCTCAATGTGTGGGTCGACAACACCGGTTTAATCCGACTTAACGGACGACTAGCGCAATCACGTGGCTCTTTTGACAGTCGATTTCCGATTCTACTACCACCCGACAACAATTCCATCCACTACCAAACCTTACATGCGGGTCCAACACAATTATTGGCAACCATCCGACAGCGCTTCTGGCCAATTCGTGGCAAAGATCTTGCTCGTAGGACTGTCCACAAATCCGTGACATGTGTTCGCTTTTGCCCTCCCGCTAGCAAGCAGCTCATGGCTCCACTTCCTACAAACCGTATTACCGCAGCAAAGGTGTTTGAAACAACGGGGCTGGACTACTGTTGTCCGCTTTTGGTTCGACCATTGGCTGGCAAAGGCGCGTTGGTTAAAGTCTGGGTCGCATTGTACGTCTGTTTCACCGGGAAAGTCGTAGTCCTCGACATTATCGCCGGTTTGTCGACGGAGTCGTGCGTCAACTCGTTAAGGCGCTTCGTGAGTCGTGTCGGGCAACACAATACGTTACGGAGATGCGACAAGTTTTGGTTCAGCAGTTGAAAGGGACAGCCTGGAGTACAGAATGCTTGGAGAGCGGCATTGATTTCCGATTCATTCCACCACGTGCCCCGCATTTTGGTGGTTTATGGGAGGCTGCAGTCAAATCCTTCAAACGACTTTTCCTGAAGACCATAGGAGCAGCTCCACATTACTACGACAACATGCGCATAGCAGTCGCTCAAGCGGAGTACATCATAAACTCCAGGCCGCTAACGCCTTTTTCCAACGATCCGCAGGACCTCTCCGTCCAGACTCCTGGCCACTTTCTTCTAGGAGAGTCTATTCATCATTTGCACGAGCCCGATCTTTCCCTGGTGCCGACTAATCGTCTCACCCATTTCCAGGCCACTCAACGTTCCATCGCCGATCTGTGGAAACGTTGGTCTAAAGAATACATAGGGCTGCTACATCAACGGCCATCCAAGTGGAGGAAAACAGCAACGAAATTCCACGTCGGTACCATGGTCTTGGTCAAACGGGACGGATTTCCATCGGAACAATGGCCACTCGGCAGAGTTGTGGCCACCTATCCAGGCAGCGACAACGTCGTACGCGTAGTGGACGTACGCACGCAACTTGGTATCCGCCGCCGAGCAACGTCCGAGCTTTGCCTTCTTCACAGCGAAATCAACGAAGAATCACCAAAGACTACCGCGTGTGATCCTACTATATCTTCTTGAAGGCTACGCTTCAACGAGGCCCTGTATGTTGCGGATACATTTGCTTACTGGAATTCTGAAACTAAATAAACAACAAACACAAAAACACTTACCTAACAAACGCACCTCTACAACACTTACCTTGAAACCCATCTTGGTTTTGACAGCCAATACGAAAATCATACCAGCACATACATTAACAAAACCATGATGTATAAAAGGAAAAGGACAGTTAAAAGTTAGTAACCCATAGCTGTCCAAACAGTAAAAACATTGGCATTCCCTAGAATAAGTACGCAAAAATAGATGGACTAAGTGAGACAGCCGTGCAAACAGCGATCAAGAAGCTCAGTGAAAATAACACGTTTGAGGATAAACCGAAATCGGGTCAAAAAAAGGTCCTGCTAACCCTCGTTTGAATAAACGTTTGATGAAGGCATTGGAGCACAAGAAGGAGGTTTCAGAGATGGGATATGGCATAACAAGTTGTCACTTTGAAGTCCATTGTTCATCGCTCGAAAAACGTTTGAATCTTCGAACCTATAAGAAAAAGCCGAAATGGAGTCCGAAATAAAAAACATCGATCAGGCCCAGACTGCGAAAGTTTTATGATACGATGCTTGCTAGGAATTCAAACTGTATAATCATGGCTGACGAAATTTACGAGAAATTTGACTAGTTACAAATCCTTGCCAGGCCACAATAATCCCCACCGCATCTTGAACTTCTGTGCCTGCTGCCCCTGTTGCTCTGCGTGTGTGCGTGGGGGGGGGGGGCTGCTTCATTCCACCACTCGCTTGATCTTTACGCCATTTTCACTGCAGAACTGGCATAGCCTCGGCTATAATTCTGTGCGGGTCTGTGCAGTTGATACTGTCGTACGCCGCCTTAAAATCGATGAACAGGAGGATTTGTCGTATAATGAAGATCTGGTCCGTTTTCGAGCACCCGTCGGTGAAACCGGCCTGATAGCTTCCCATGAACTCATTTACTGTTGATAGATGACGCAAGCTGATCTGGGATAGCACTATGTAGGCGGCATTTAGGATTGTAATTGCTCAATAGCTATCACGCTCAGACTTGTAGCCCTTCTGGTAAATAGGACATATAACACCTTGCTTTTACTTCCGGTAGCTGTTCTGTTTCCCAGATTCAGACAATCTGCCGATTCAGACTGATGTAGCTTCTCCGGGCCCATTTTTATTAGATCAGCTCCGATACCATCCTTTTCAGCCGTATTGTTATTTTTGAGCTGTTGGATAGCATCACTAACTTCTCCCAGCGTGAAAGCTGGTTCATTTCCATCATCCGTCGTCTTAGTATTCTAGGTCAAGAAGTTTCGAGTGCGGAATTTCAAACAAATAGACCGAGATTTTCACTGTGAATAGGATCGAATTGGGACACACTTGCTCCTGTAGAGCCAAGATGTAAATAAATGAACGTATCCTGACAACAGATGCCTACTGTGATCCAATACACTGTTAGCTTGATTCAAAGCTTGAAAAGAAATACTTGAAAAATGCAATGTGTTAAATCTCGAGTACTTTTTCAAACAGACATATCTGATTTTGTAAACAAAGAGGGGAAGTAAGATTTAAACGTAAATTTCTCCGAACTCGCAGCTCCCTCACGAAAAGTAGTATCACCATTTTGTTAGGGAAACGTTATTCCTTGTGTTGGTGGCCCTAGTTTGCATGAAAGTGCTAAGGGTTTCAAGAATTTAACATTTGAATCCTACATCCCCTCTTTATTTACAAAATCAGATACGTTTGTTTGAAAAAGTACTCGAGAAACATTAATTTCGACTCATTTGGATACTTTCACTGACAACTTGTTTCAGAAGCTGATTTTTTTTATATGATGTATCATAAAATTCTAGCCCTTGCCTAGGTCTATAACTTTGTCTGACAGTTCATTGCCTTAACTATTATAAAGAAAGTGTTATATTCACTGTCATATTCATTTAAATGTCCTATACTAGGTTAGTCAAAAAGTTTTGAAAGTGGAAATGAAAATACATTTGGGGGGGGAAATGGTAACCACTTCTATTGCTCAGTATAGTCTCCCATAAAATCGATACACTTGGTCCAATGATCTTCCAACTTTGTTGTCCCATCAAGTGACTTTCTGGAAGGCCTGCAAAATACTCCTCTACGGCGGCCATAACCTCTTCGTTTGATGAAAAATGCTTTCCACGAAGGAATTTTTTGAGTTGTGAAAACAGCCAGAAGTCAGGGGGAGCTAAATCTGGCAAATAGAGTGGATGCTGCAACAATTCGTACCCCAATTCACTGATGTTTGTGAAGGTTTTTTAAACTGTGTGAGCTGGTGCATTGGCTTGATGAAAAATTATTTTTGACGTAGGACTTACGCCTCTCTTTTCTATTCCTGCATAGGGACGCCGTTCTAATTTTTTGAAATCGAAAGCGTTACGCGGGTTTGGAGATTTTAAACGATAATATCTCCTCTCTGGCCCACAGAAATTTTATGATACGTGTTTTATTCGAAAGGAAGAACATCAAAGCTGAATCCCTGATGCTAACTTAATTCATTACATTTGTTTAAACTAATTAAAAAGTACTTAAAAGAAAAATATTTAAACGCACAGAGCCATTGGTCGAAAATGACATCATATTTGCGCCACGCTCTGATTGGTCCATTCTGCTACAGTTCCCGTGCCAGCAATTATCGAACATGAGGGGATGACCGACCAATCATCAGTTCTCGCTTTGCGTTCGTTTGCGACTGGCGTGTTCGCCGAGCACGTTGGAAGAAAACGCCGCCCGTGAAAGCAAGAAGACCAGAATCATCCCACGTCACCTGCAGCTTGCCATCCGCAACGACGAGGAGCTGAAAAAAAAATTTCTCCGGTGTGACCATTTCACAGAGTGGTATCCTGCCAAACGTCCTGCAGCCCAAGAAGACTGATAATTTCAATCGCGAACCATGTTCCCTCCGTAAACAACTAAAATCTGACGATCAAATCAATTTACCGATTAAGGAGTATGTTTGATTGAAATTTCTCTTGAGCTCATCGAGTTTTCATTACAACGCACCGGCTCAACATGGCGTTGCTTGGAAAGCCGCGTTCTGGAGAAAATGAGCAACATTTTTTATTAGTATCCATATATAAATCTCTATTTGCCATGTTCGAACTTTCATTTTCGAACTTTGGATCGAATGCTCTTCATCAAGTTCCGGACAAGTGTTGCATCGCATTTTTTGGACGCTTGAGCCCAAATTTTTTTGAACTCCTGCATGTTCCCAGCTGCCTTACCAGTCTTCTTGAAGACCCTCTTCACGATTGCCCAGTAACGTTCGATGGGTCGAAGCTGAGGGCAATTTGGTGGATTGATATTTTTCTCAGCGAAATCTATACCCTGTTCCGCAAGCCAATTGAGAGTGGTTTTGGCATAGTGAGCCGACGATAAATCCGGCCAAAACAGTGGAGGTGTACTATGCTTCCTTATATAAAAAAAATGGTTGACTTCAAACCACAGGATCTATTGCTTGCCATACCAGTACCTTTCGACCGAATTTCTCCACTTGAATCGACCTGTCCGCATCGCTCACATCCTCCCTAACGACGGCAGTAAAGTATTGTGGACCTGGAAGGGTTTTTGAGTCCTCCTTTACATAGGTCTCATCGTCCATCAAAACGCATGCATCCGGACGCTGCAAAAGACGCGAATACAATTTCCGGGCCCTTGTTGCTGCTCGCTTCTTCTGTTCTGCTTCTTGTAGGTCTTCAGGTGGTTTCGCCTCTTGATACGCTGGATCATTCCGACACTCGTTCCTGCTTTTTTGGCCAAATCACGTATTGACATTGATTTGTTCTTCATGATTAGAGCTACCACTTTCTGCTCCAGTTTCGGGTTGGAAGAACCGGGTTTTCTGCTTCTTCCTGGTAGCTCATCCAAAGAATAGTGTTCCCCAAACTTATTAATGATGGTTTTAACACTCGCATGATGAATTCCAAACCGCTTCGCCAATTTTCGCATAGTAATACCCTTCTCACTTAGCCATGTGTCCAGAGCCTTAATTTTCACTTCCTTTTCAATACGCGACATTTTGAAAACGCAGAATTTGAACCGCACAAACAAGTAAACAAAAGAAAGCGCACAGCATGCAGTGTTCAGAGCATAAAAAACCATCACAAATACATGCGTAAAACGCAAATGTATGTGGATAGCTTATATTCGATACACTCCTTAGACGCCGCCTGATGTGGCTGGGACTGGCACGTCCGCTAGACGAGGCAAGCGGAAGAAGCCCGACGTCGACGCTGACGTAAATCATCCCTCCGTAAACAACTAAAATCTGTCCTTTTCAGGACGATCAAATCAATTTGGCAATTAAAGAGTATGTTTGATTGAAATTTCTTTTGAGCTCATCGAAATGTTTATTACCACGCACCGGCTCAATATGGAGTTGCTTAAACTGCCACGTCCCGGAAAAATGGCCAAATCAATCGCCCACGTAATCTCCGTGGTTAAGTGGTTCGCGGCGTCGCCCGGCGTTAAAGCGGTTGTCATGAAGTTGAGGGTTCGATTCTCGTTCCAGCCAGTGGATTTTTTTACAACACGATAATGTCCAAACTGGTCTACTTGGTGTTAACTGAAGGTGTTCGTAATTCGCTCTACACCTAAACTAAGAAAGTAAGATTGTTTTACAATTTCGCTTGATTTTGTTCCATTCTTGCTATTGATCGTAACTTGGATGAAAAAATATTGATCGTAACTTGGATGAAAAATCTAACATTAGTTGTGGGCAAAAAAGCAACAGAAATTCGCAATGAAAAATTGAACGTGTGCGTGAGGTTGTGCGAAGTGATATTTAGTTGATGAGTAAGAGATGAGTGTCCAAAAGTCAGATGGCTCACAAAAATAAAATGTGCTAATTACGAGATCGAGATACAAACCGTGACCGTCAGCGCGGCGGCTCTTGATGGCAACTATTCAGCCACTTTGACAAAGTAAGAGCAGTTAGTTCACTTGGCGAGGAATTCAGGGTACAGCAATGAAGCAAATGGGCATATTTTCCACCAAGCTATGTGCAACCTGTCGCTAACAAACTTGCATGGCATTGTTTATTTCATAAAACCCTTTCTCGATGATCAGTGAGAACAAAAATAGAACACTTGACAGCGGCAATACAATAGAGGCCAATAGCGTTGCGGCATTTTGTGATATCGACTCATCCATATTGTATATTGATATGTTGGTGATGATTGAATAAGGATCCTACAGCGATAAATTTGTTTCGAGCTATTTTTGCTTGCCAGTCGCTTGCGCACACTTGCATGGCTTCATTTGTACCATAAAACGCTTTGTGGATCAAAATGGGCAAAATTGCCTTTTCTGAATCATGCGGATTTCTCAAGATATGATTGCAAAACTGCAATTGCATTTTTTGCCACCTTTTCAACTTTTGGGTATATGTTCAATCTTCAGTCTGTACAATCTCGAGTTGAAGACGGTGTAAATGCCTATTTTTATCGTAGTAAAACGTGCCGCCAAACACTCAGGCTGTCCTGCAGTCCAAGAAAACTGATAAGAACATTTCAATCGCGAACCATGTTCCCTCCGTAAACACAGGATCCATTTCACACTTACAAGCACGTTGGATATTTCAGCGCCAACATTTGATTAGGGCGAATCTGCTTTTGTTAACTAACACTTTGTCTGCTAATTTATCGGAAGTTGAATACAATTCCTTCAAATTGAATATATATCCGCTGATAAATAAATAAAGTTCCTCTTCCTTAAAGAGTATCTGTGACCTTTTGTTCAAGAGCAAATGACTACGAAAGCCATTGTTTGCAAAAGCAGATTTGCCCTAATCTAATGTTGCCGCTGATTTAACAAACAAAATATTATTAACAGTCAGTTCGAGCCGAACTGCAGTTTCTATAAATTTTCGTGGAGAACCAATAGCGGAAGAAGAACCGGTGCCTCACACACCAATAGCATAGGGTGTCATGGTTCTTTAGACTGAATAAAATATAGTAGAAATTTATCAACTCGATGACATCAATTTCTTCACATCAACAAGCAGTCCTACGTCAACTTTGCAGTTAAGTCACTGACATAACTCACCCCTTCGTTTTTTCTTCTGCAAACCGGGTCTTTTCCCAAGTAACATTGCTAACATGCTTTATTAAGTTTTAGTAAAGTTTTATGAAAGCCACTTGAAATCAATTTGGTTTTATTATGGCACCAAGAGGTGCCAATAGGTTTCATATTTTAGTCAGGTTTATGAGAACCTACACAGCTTGTTTACAACGATCTTAAAACCTTGTTTCTCAAATTCCTTTTACTCCTATCAAAGGTTTTATTTCGACTTTATGAACTCGTAAAATGCTGTATTGAAATGCCGTTTTATGACTCATTGATATTATCTTATTAAGGTCAGTTGAAAAAGCATTTTAAAACCATTTTGCCTCCAGTAAATGCCTTAAACGGCAAAATGGCATTGAAGGAAGTCACCATAAGACCAAATAGTTTTAAAGCAGTCATTGCGAAGCAAAATTGGCTTTATGGCAAAACTGTGATTTTTTTCCAATCGCCATATTGAAATATAAGAAATAATTTAAATGTGGTAAAAGAAATGCATCAAATTTTCAATGGTTTGCACATAAACTGTAGATCGGAGACTCATTTCGGCATTCTTTTAGATAATCTCATCCAATTCCAAGCACTTTTCAGGAAATTCATGATAAATTTATCGACTGTATTTGTTTCAATTGGATTTATGTTGTTGTAAATTCGCATCATTTCCGAGGCGCATTAATTTTCGGCTCTTATCGTGCGAATATTTACAATAAAAATAAATGCGCATATAATGTGTGATTGTGTGATTGTGTGTGTGTGTGTGTGTGTGTGTGTGTGTGTGTGTGTGTGTGTGTGTGTGTGTGTGTGTGTGTGTGTGGGGGAGGTAGAGAGAGAGAGAGAGAGAGAGAGAGAGAGAGAGAGAGAGAGAGAGAGGAGTGTGCAATCCAACGCCTTGCGATCGTTTCATCCAACTGATCCAAAAGGTAACAATAATAATCTTAGTTGATGGTCTTAAAAATTTGGAGATAATCTATTAATAAATTCCTTTTGCATCCCAAAAAACTGACGCTTACACCTTCTTGGCCGATTTCTGGACGCGAACTCGCTTCGGAGCCAAAGTGCCTGGTTCACACTACTCCTTAGCCTCTTGTTTTGATTCAGGATTATGAAGGTAGACCCAATCCATAGTGATGAATCTACGCAGAAAAGCATTTTTATCCTTGTTCCAAATGTTGCTCAGAAAGCCGCATTCGAACGTTTTTTTTTGTTGCATTGTTAGCAAATGCGGCACCCATTGTGCAAACAGTTTTGTTAAAACCCAAAACTATAGCCAAAATATGCCATGTTGTTCCATGTGAGATGCCTATGGTGTCAACTATCAGATCCACAGTCGATCGATGATCTTCCAAAACCATACCCTGTTTTTTCACTATGATTTCTGGTGTTGATGCACTTTTTTAAGTTTCAAAGCAAAGAATTTAATAACTGCACGATATCCGGATTTTTCCATTGTTAAAAAATACACTGAAACGTCAGCTTCAAATGGCTTGTAAACAAAGAATGTATTGACTGATCGAAATTAAATTTTGAGTACGTTCTTATGATATATGAAAATGGAAATTGGTTTTTTTACTGCTCCATAGATGTCGCTTTCAACGCTTTTTGACTAACCTAGTATGAATATCATTTGAATATTCCGATATTGAACTCTCACGTCTTAAATTTTAAAGTTAGAACAATACATTGTGAGCGAAATTTATGAAAATAATCAAGCTCAATCAATTCCGTCATACGTGACATTTTGCAGATCAGCTTCTGGAACTCGATAATTCTGGCAAATTAATCGCGTTGGATTGAAATGACTATTTACAGCACTGTTTTTGAGGCAATCGTCCGTTCGATCAATCGTCGTCATGCTGATCATTAATTCGACGAATAATCGCTAAGCCAAATCCAGTTCACCTATTCCGAAGATCAAAAACGATTCCATTCCTAGATGCCTGGTTTGTTTCCATTCACAGAGACCCCAGAAGCATTTTCGGTTACGTGATGACCGGTTACCAATCTTTCAAGTCTTGCAATAAGTATTATCTCCTGGTTTCAACTTTTCAATTTCCAATCTAGGATAATGAATCAGCTCTAGTTAATTAAAATAATAACACCCGTTTTGCTAAAACACCATCATTAGGTTATTACTCAATAAATAGCCACGGAATAACTCCGCATCCGCTCTTGCCTGTCATATTTTCTGGTGATTAATGCAACCCGATACCTAGAGTGTCCTTTTAATAATAATACTTAATACTAACCGTAAACGATTATTACTTTCCCTCCAAAGTCGTAAATGTGTTGCCAATCACAGTTCCTTCCCTAACCCATGGGATATTTGAACAAGCAGATCTCGGGGAGGTGCGAATAATTGCACGGTTTAGCAAATGGAAGATACGCGTTTGTTGGCGATCGAGATCCTTCAGCGCACAGCCGCCGCCGCCGCCGCCAAGCTAGTTGGTGGGTTGACTGGTTTGTGGTACTAACCTCCCGTGTGCCATTAGGTGGCCGTATATCGTTTGTATCGTGGCAAAAAAAAAGTCAGCATCTAGCGACCAAATTGCCCCCAGAGACTCACACACGCCATGCGAAGGCGCGTGGTTTAATGGGTAGCTATTACTGATAAAAATCAGCAGTTTTGTTTGAGCAACAACATGACGGCGGCGGCGTCGTCGTCGATTGCAGTGTGAGCTGAGCGCGTGCTCAACAGAACCCACCGACGATGATGACTACTACTCCGACGACGGCCGGTAATGCTTCGAAATAGACGTATTTTGCAGCAGCACCGATGACGAGTGCGCTCTCTAATCATACTCATTAGAGGTCTGTGCCCAAGCGTTTTGGTCTAAAGGTAAAGTATCCAGGGCTCGGGTTGGGCATGTGTGGAAGGTCGTCGCCGCCGCCGACGTCGACGACGAATAAAGGTGTTGCAGAGTTGATTCTGTTCGACTGTAAAAGGAGTTGTAATTGTGGTGTTTAATAAATTTCAGAACATTATAACGGCTCGATCGGAACCCTGGTAATTGACGAGATATGGATGACAACGTTGTTACGTGAGGAGAGGATATGGACACTTTCGACGGGGTTACATATTTTATCATGTCCTTCGTGAAACTCGACCAGGTCGAAAAAGGTGTGCAGGATGTTGACTATCTAAATTAATTTGTAGTAATTATACTCCGAAAAAAACACACCAACCGCATTAACACGTTGTTCGTGACGGCCTTGATGAGGTGTTAAAGCTTTAACCAGCAAAGTGTGACAACGAGTAATGTGAGCCGGACCATGAAATGTGGACAGGTCTTTAAGATGATTTTTCAGTTTTCAGTGCAAGCGGATGGGATTGATCTTATCATTATGGGTGAAGTAGTGTAAGAGGTCATTTTTACTTTATTTATTTGTCCTCAATCAAAGTGGACCAATTCTATAACATAATATACTTAATGTATATTTATTCATACCAGGTTAAACTTGTAAAGAAAACTTTTTTAAGCGTGTTTTTGTTCATTGTTACATCAATTGTTTCGCAATATTTGTTATAACAGAACATCATTCTATTTAGTGGCCCATTCTTGGCATAATTAAGTTCTTCGATTGTTAATATAAAACAAATGTCTATTTCTAAGAATACGAGTGAGAGTATACAAATTTAGGTGTTCTAATATATCAGTAGTATTCACTCTATGTGCAATAACGTCGTTTACTTATAAAAGCTATCATTGCAAACTCTCTTCGCTTTTTAAGCTCATCTAAATTTATCAACATGCATCGTGACTCATAGGATAGTAGCGGTAATGTCGTCCAACCTAACTTACGTAGTGCAAACAATAAAAACTGTTTTTGGACTGATTCAATACGGTTTGCATAAGTATCTTGATATGGATCCCAAACTATACTACAACATTCAAGAAGGGGTTTCACATATGCTCTATACAACGTTTTGATTGTGTATAGATCTTTAAAGTGAAAGCTAAATCTTTTAATAAACCCTGGCCAGTTGAGGTGGCAGATGTATCTGTGCCTCAACCTACCTCGCAGTGGGATGTTTGGCAATGATAACGTCTTTGGTTCGAGTACTACTTTACCCATGCCCTTTCGCTCAATTTTCAATACTTCTATTCTATTTCCAACCTACCGTACACTGACGGAACTTTCAACACTTTCTCTTCATATCTTTCATTCTAGCAAACATAACTGTCCACTCTTGGTGCATCATGGCGATGAGCGAAACATCTCCTTCTACATCAAACCCTAGCATGTTGTTTGCCTTATGTATAATGTTATTATAGTGATCAACAAACGTTAATTTTGTGTCATGTATAATACCTAAATCTCTAACTTCACTTCATCTTTGAACTATGTTCTGGCTAGAGGTTCCAACCCGGGATATCCCGAGATCTTGAAAAATGCGGGATTTCCCGAATCCCGGGATAAGATTTTTCATCGTCCCGAAAATCCCGGGATTCCCGGGACACATATTTCTTACATATTTTTTCGCTTTGATACTTCCCAATAAATTCCAGTGTACCGTTTATGCGCATTCAATATAACCCATACAACGACCAACAAACATATTTACTGTACCTACATCGATGTTATACATCATCCATGAAAATGCATCATTCCTTTTGTGTTGGTTCAGTAGGCCTTCGCATTTTTGCCTACACATTTAACAGACACGCACGCGCGCGCCAATACGACGCAAGCTGTCATTTCCATTCAAAACATTGTTTTCATTCTCTGATTACTGCTTCTGTGTTCATTCAATAACTTCGGATTTCCGTTACATAAAAGTAAGTAGTAATACAAAATTTGTGCTAATGTAGACTTACATCCAATTATTTTAAAGGCATGGCTGAAATTTGGAAACACTTCGATAGAATTGCGGATGACTAAGAAAAAGCAAGATGTCGGAAGTGCGGGCAAATTTTGTCGTGCAAGGGCTCTTCGACCAGTGGCTTGCTCCGGCACATGAAGAACAAACACGACATGGATTCCAAACCCCCCACAAATCCTAGTGAGTCTGCTGCGAAAGTTAAATCATCCACACCGAATGTCCCAGTGAAACAAGAATCGATGCTCAAGTTCGTTAAACGTCAGTCACTGGCGGAAATTGTAGCTTGGCTGGCAGCAGAGGACGGATTTTCGATCAATGCAATCACCAACAGCAAGTTCATCAGACAATCGATCGCAGATCGTGGATATTCTCTGCCAACGTCGAATACATCCGTCATGAAGCTGGTCGCCGAATACTATGGATACGCTCAGCAAACGCGGGATGAAATAGTAAAGCGTATCGATAGCGGTGAACTGGTTAGTCTCACTTTGGACGAGTGGACAAGTCTAAGCAACAAGCGCTACTTAAACGTGAATGCCCATTTCGCTGACGGATCATTCTACAACCTGGGTCTCGGCAAAATTCGTGGATCACTACCTGCTGAAAAGGTTTTGGAAATGGTCAAGGATATGATCCGGAAATTCGGTATTAAGGATGGAAACATTGTAGCATCAACGACTGACGGAGCTCGAGTGATGACGAAGTTTGGAAGATTGTCGGATTACCTTCATCAGCAGTGTTACAACCATGCGATTCACTTGGGGGTTTGCGATGTCCTGTACAACGATCAGCCACCGGTACCAATTGAAAATGAAGATTCAGATAGCGACGATTCGGAAAGTGATAACTACGATGATGAAGTTGGTTCTTCGGGTAAATATATTGGAATGTTCATGTTCATATTAAAGAAAACAGCTAAGTTATTTCAATTAAAGAAATTGCTTCAAGAAAAAATCACGAAAATGTTACATAAACCACTTCAACTGTGTGTGGACGTCAAAACTCGTTGGAACTTGACTGAAACGATGCTGGAGCACTTCATTCGCGATTTTGATTGCATCAAAGAGACACTTTCCGAAATAGGCCTTTCAGGTCTTATGTTGGACAGTGATTTCGAGGTTGCAAAAAACCTTCAGGGAGCTCTTCAGCCAATCTGACTCGCTTCGGAAGCTTTGAGAAGACGAGATGCTACATTGCTGTCTGCGGAAGGCAGCTTGAGTTTCTTGAATTCGAAGCTTAAGAAAACTAACTCCAAAGTTGGAAACGACCTCTTCGATGCAATCACGAAAAGAATCAACGAACGGTGCCAAAAGGAAATAGTAACAGCGCTGAAGTTCCTTCAAGGTCTTCCGTTGTCAACGCAAGTGCCAGCAGAACTGGAAAGCTCATCGAAAACGCAAATGATTAAGTTCATCAAGAAACTGGGAGTTCGAGTTGATGCAAGACTGCCAAAGACAGACCGATAATGATGCTGCCGAGTTGAATGCTGGATTGTCCTGTATGCATGACGATTCAGGATCGACACCATCGAGCATGCGTGAAGAACTGGAATCGGCTATAAAGGAATATGCCAACCCATCCCAGACTGATTCGGCAATGATTGATTTTTCAAAAGTAATTGCGAAAGAGCTATCACTTTTTGAGCTACCTGGTAAGTTGAGCCCGAATCTTGAAATCATTTTCGGCGGCATAAAGTCAATCAAACCGACGTCAACCGAAAGCGAGCGCATCTTTTCGAACTCCGGAAATATCTGTTCTAAAAAGCGAACCTCACTGTCCGATGAAAGCATTAATAACATTATTCTTGAAGTCGTATTTTCAGAGAACGAATTCAAATTGATAAGACCAGTTACTTGATTTGAACCATTGATTTTTTTATTGATGAATAAAACATATTCCTAACCACAAAATTGCGTTTTTAAGCACATTGAAAAATTTCCCGGAACAAGCAACACATTTTATCCCGAATCCCGGGACAAGCAAATTGGTCGGGAAATGGAACCTCTAGTTCTGGCCTATAGTTATTGCTTCTTGCCTTATAACATTTAGTTTTTTGAATTTTTTGAACACCAGTTGTGAAAATTATTAATTTCACTCTGAAATACTACAAGATCAGATGTTTTACATACTTCTAGATAAAGTTTAATACCGTCTGCATATATTGAAACGTTCAGGCGACTTAAAACGTGTTCTACATCGTTAACAAACAAGAATGAACAGTAATGGACCAAGATGGGAACCCTGTGGTACACCAGATGTCACATTCACTACTGATGAAAAATTTCCCTCAAGTCTTACTCCTTGTATTTTCCAGTCAAGTATGACTGAACCCACTTTAATAGTCCGCAATTGAATCCTAGCTTAGATAATTTAAAAAGTAATAAAGGGATGTCGGCTCTATCAAATGCTTTACTAAAGTCAGTATATAATGCCTCAACATAATTTCCTCTATCCATTGCATTAATAGTTAACAATTAATAAATTTTATCTAACTCTTTAACAAACCCTTTTTTCTATTTTTTTAACTTTTTTAAATCCTTAAACACCCTCTTTTTTTCCTCTTTTCCCTACTAATTCTTTCCATTCTTTCTTTTAGCCAACTCCTACTCCCTTTACCCCCTCCCCAAACCCTGGTTTACTAACCCTCTTTCTCTAACCAAAACTCAACTCCCCTCATATTTTTCCTTACTATCTATTCTACTTTTTTTACCACCACTTATTTTCTACTTTAACTCTTCACCTTTTCTCTAAATTTACCTTTTACTTCATCATTTATATATCTTACACCCTCCCCTACTCTATTTAATCAACCTCGTTCCTCCCCCTTGGCTGTTTGTCCTCAACCCCGACTTTTTCACCCCCCTGCCGGCGTCTTTTATGGGGATCCTGGGATAATATTCTTCTTATTCTGTAAACTGTAAACATTTTTAACCCGGGAGTTGAAAGGTGATAGCTCTGTTGGGATCCAGTGACCCATCTCAGAATGCCTAGTCACTCACGTACATTACGAGGTCATTTTCACCTACAACAAGCCCCGCATAAACACAATACTAACATCAATTCGGTATTTGTATTATGCTCTTACACTTCCATTATCGCAACATGTTCTGTTTTGATAATGGCACGTATTTAGTAGTATGAATTTGATATTTATTTATAATTGCTCAAATCTCACCGCTATAGTAAGATGTTTCCTTGCTGGTCATAAGTTTCATTTTTTTAGAGTTTTTCCATAGCTTCTTCGATCAGCGATAAGTATCGATTTGGCATTTCGGTACTTGATGTCGTGTTGGAGGTTTTTAAAAGTGGGGCAGTGTTTCGAGGAAAGAAAATACGAGTTCGAACTTGAAATGGGAGGCTGAGGTGGTGCCCACCTTCACACCGTTACCGAATACCAAAAACAAAAGTAGATGTCGATTTCGACTGGTTCGTTTACTACGATGACTGCATCAACAAAGAAAAAAAATCCAAGAAACATTCAAAGAAATCCGCGTAATTTGAGATATTTTCACTTTAGTTATTTTGGTAAGGATTAGTTGAGCACTATGCACGAAAAACAGTATGGGGGAACGGATAAACAAACACGTTATTTTTTTCCGATTTCTCATTACACTTTATTTTAACCCGGTCCCGACGACCCTACAATCGACAGAGAGGTAAGGGACTATTTCAAGCAACATTCTTCAGCATCAGTCCGAGATGTGGCGAAAAAGCAAAATACTTCGGCGCCTAATGTTATGCGAGAAAATGGGCCTGTACAGGGTGTGGCAGAAAATAATGCGAAAATGTTCAAACTTGAGTATTGAGTTAATTCGTGTAGCTAGTGACTAGTTTCTATCGAAAGTGTATTTGTTTATGTCTACTTGCAAGTGCTGCATCTAAACATTCTATTTGTTTTATTGCAAATTCGTCAAAATGTTCGCGAAAGAAGTGATCACCAGTTTGTTGCTCGCCCAGAAGAAGCCGAAAGAGATTGCCAAGGTGGTAGGGTGCCATTTGGCAACAGTTTACCGCATAAAAAAGTCCCTGCAGGATGGTCCTAAGCAGCGGAAGCCAGGAAGCGGACATCCGCGCTTTGCACGCACGCCGAACGTGATCAAATCGGTCCGTGCAAAAATTGCTCGCAACCCGGTGCGTTCCATAAGAAAACTTGCAAAGGAAGCCAATATTTCGGAGAAATTCATGCGGAGAATCATCAAAGAAGACCTGCATGCATCTTCCAGAGCCAGAGTGAAACGTCACTTGATTACGGACCGGGTCAAGGAACTATGAGTGACTCGCTCCAAGAGATTGCTTTCCTTGTTGAAGAAGGAAAAAATGATAATCCTGTTCTCCGACGAAAAGCTTTTCAACATCGATGCTGTGGCCAACAGCCGCACGGACCGGCTCATTTCACCACAGAAAATGGAGAACGTTCCGGAAAAAGTGAAATTCAAATTTCAAACCAAACATCCGGATGGTGTCATGATGTTTGGCTTGGTGGCGTCCAACGGTATGAAAATGCCACCTGTTTTCATTGATGCTGGAGTTAAAATCGGCAGCCCTAAGTTTGCACCTTTCAACTGAAGAAATGATCCATAAAAACTTGGAATTCGTTCCTTAAAAAACGTATTTATGACCCATAAGGGTCTGATGAAAATCTATAAAAAAATGAAAATGATCCTTGAAATACAGCAATATCATCTATACCTCATATAAATTTTAGCGATAAAATGTCAAAAATGTACCGTTATATATCTAGAGAATGATCGATAAAATTGTACGGATGACACCTAAAAATGCTGTAAATGTTCCATAAAAGGTTCAATATCATTCCTTAAACTTATAAAATGGATCCTTGAGTTGAATTTTTTTTTTTAAATTTTGGCTACGGAGAAATCGATCCTTTACTGCGCTACTATTCCGATTTATTAAAATGTCTTTTCCTTTAGCTATGCGGCTTACAAATTGCTATAAAGGATCGCGTTGGAGAAGATTTACCATTTTTTCATAAAGATGACTTACTTTTGAGATCTCACGTTCTTTTACGACCGTAACTGCGACACATGTTAAACATTCCCAATAAATTCCCAATAAATGTGGTAAACAGCTCTCGTACTCGTTAAGAACTGGGGATTTCAATTTCCCAATCTTTATGGAATAAAAATCTGAAAAATTTGTGATCAAAACTCAAAAATGCAGGCATAACTAATGGATCATACCCATAGGTTTAAGTGCACAAAGTTGATTTGCTATAGACCATTTCTATAAGTTTATAGATCATTATTCATTGCCTTATGGATCATTGACAACATATTTATGGAACATTTTCAATAATTTATGAATCATGTGCCTATATTTCATTGCACAAAGGTTACATTCTGTGGATCAATTTTGCAAATTTAAGGAACGCCGATGAATCATGTTTGGATTATTTGTAACAAGTTTATGGGTATTCCACACAATTTTATCGATCATTCCTTAGATACATAACGGTAAATTTTTGACATTTTATTGCTAAATTTTATATAAATTATGCATTACATTGATAAATTTGATGGATCATATCCATTTTATTATAGATATTGACCAGAGTTTTATGGGTCATCAAAACGTTGTCCTACAGCAGGAAGGAGCGCCGTGTCCCATGTTCAATCAAACCCAACAATGGTTGAACGATAACATGAAGTTTTGGCCGAAGGATTTGTGGCCCCCTATCAGTCCAGTTCTTAATCCGTGGATTATTCGATTTGGGCATATGATGAAACACGAGCCTGCAAAACATCACACCCTAGTGTGAAAACCCTGAAGTCAACCATAACACGCACATGGCAGTCAATGTCGGAGGACTACGTCCGAAAGGCATGCTCTGGCTTCCGGCGTCGGCTCCAGGATGTTATTAATAAAAATGGAGGACACATTGAATAAATTTGTTTAAAAGGATTTTATAAAGATAACTGCACTCGAAAATGTTGATATTATTGCTTGAATTAGTTTTAAATGGGATTTGAAAGAAATAGAAAAAAATTTCGCATTATTTTCTGCCGCACCCTGTAGACTCGTCGGAAGCAGAAGCAGCCAAAACGAAGCACCAAACAGGCTGAATCTGTGAAACCGAGGGCTCGAAAGCAGTACGACAAACTGCTGATCAAAAAATTGGGCCGCCCAAGCAACACAGCTTGTATTAAACTAGTTGAAAGTACTGTCAAATGACAAGAACGGGCTATCAATATAAGTGTATAATACTTTATTTCATGCTTAATATTACGGATAAAGTCATATTACGCGATAATTCCAAATGTGAAACAAAAAAAAACCAGTGCTCACTAATGCAAATGAAATAAGAAGATTTGTAGCTGTAACTACTACAGGAACTTTGGTCCGAATTTTGCAAAACTAGCTAACCCTTCAAATAATTTACCCATCAAAAATGGGCTTTGGCAAGGGTGAAGCTAAGAAATACATGAAACCAGCGGATAGTGTTGAAAAATTTAAGGAAGATTGGTCAAAGATGGTGAACATGGTAGGAGAAAGCACTGTACGGAAGTTTATGAGTAGTGTTAAGGGAAAAGTTAAAGAACTCGCCTATCCTACAAACAAATTAAGCAAATTGAAATGGCGATGAAAAGAGAACATTGTTATCTACTATGTTTGAGAATAAAACAATCAAAAATCACAGTATGGTCTTTTTTATTTGAGAAAGAAAGTATATTTATATTTTTCGGAACAGTCAATAGACGTTCGATAACTACAAGACCTGCTGTTGTATCCGGCTCTAATGAGTTGTGATTTAACTGAGTTCTTCCAGTGTTCTCAAATTAGAATAGGTTTAGTTTTTCGTGGCTCTAAGCTGAAATTCATGCCTTTATTGCAAGTAGAATGGGTAGAGAAACAAATTTATGATGATTTATAACTTTTGGTGCCACTTCCACAGTTATTAAATAGAAACTTTAAACAATTCAAAATGGGAACAAATTTAGCTATACAAAATTAGGTTTTCGATTGCACGCTGTGAACGGTTTGTGCCTGTTCAACTTTATGTGGAATGATGACTCAGTGGCTGATGACGTCCAATGACGTTTCCTGCGGTTGGTTGTCATCGCGGCAGCTGACAGGTCCCGTTGCTCCCGGATTTCAAACACGCTTTGCTGGGATGCAGGGTTCTCAGGTCACAACATCCCCTCCTCCTAGTAACATTGATCGCCGGAAGTCGTTGAGTCGTTGTTCCAGCCTCTGCCACTTCCAATCTAGCCAGCTTAGAAACTGGACGCCGCATGAGCCCCTTACTCGTGGGAACGACTTACCTTACCAATCAAACCAAGGCCGGTGTGGCTTCTGCTTTAAACTGAAGTTGTCTTGATTGTATTCAGGCTGCATCTCATCAGCCTCGCTGTCTGTGAATAATACGATGGGAGGTTCTCCCAGCAACTGAAGCAATTTGTGAATCATTCGCCTCCTCCACTCCACATTCCATCTTCCATCTGCACTCCATTGCAGATCGTCCACAATACCTTCCGTTCAAAAACACCAAAAACACGTTGGTCCTCCAAGAGCAATGTCCATGTTTTGTTAGCGTAGAAGACTATCGGTCTAATCAATGTCTTGTAGATGGTCAACTTTGTAGTTCACCGAACTTTGTTCGATCTTAGCGTATTACGAAGTCCAAAGTAGGCACGATTCCCAGCTATGATGCGCCATTGTATTTCTCTGCTGGTGTCGTTATCGGCGGTCACCAATGAGCCCAGATGCACGAATTCGTCTACTACCTCGATTTCATCACCGTCGATCTGAACTCGTGCTGAAGGCTAACATTGTCTTCTCGTGAGCCTCTTCCCTTCATGTATTTTGTTTTCAACGCGTTAATCGCAAGCCCAATTCTACCAGCTTCAGCCTTAAGTCTGATGTAAAGACTGTATTCGATGAAATTTGGACAAACAAAATAGGTCACCAACAATTTTCCTTGAGCCCGATTCTTTTCAAACTTTCTGGAAATAAAGTACTACTAAATGGTTAAGTTTTGACATCATTGATTTATTGAACCTCTTCTCCCAACCCAAATGCCCGCACCTTTGCCTTGACCCCTTTCATCAAATTTTGGGCACTGATAGGACCGACTTGCTTACTTACTGTGTGTGGTTAAACTTTCTTTAGTTCAAGTTCATTTTCTATCAGTTTTGGAGTTTTAACGAGCTTTGCCTTCATGATTGCCCAAAATTTTTCAATTGGGTGAAGTTCCGGAATGTTTGGAGGGGTGACGTCTTTTGGTGCAAAAACTACATTATTATCTTTGTACCAGTCTAAGACGGGCCGGGCATAGTGGCAAGATGCCAAATCCGGCCAAAACAGTGTCGGGCCATCGTGAGATCTCAAGAAGGGCAGAAGTCGTTTTTGGAGGCATTCGTCCTTGTAGATTTGTCCGTTGACGGTCCGAGAGGTGATGACGGGCTGACTCATTTTGCCACATCCGCAGATCGCTTGCCAGACAAGGAATTTTTTGGCGAATTTCGACAGTTTCTTCTTCCGTACACTCTCCGGAACGGCCAACTGAGAGGTGGCGACGTAGTGTTCCTGTCCTGGCATTTGTTTGGTGTCGGCTTTAATGCAGGTCTCATCGTCCATCACAATGCAAAACGGTTTTGTGAGCCACTTCCTGTACAGTTTTCTTGCACGAGTTTTGGCCACCGAGTTCTGTTTATCGCTCCGGTTCGGTGCCTTCTAGACCTTGTACACATGTAATCCAGAACGTTTCATTGTTTTCTGCACAAAACAAACTGAAACTTTCGCCTTTTTCGCAACATCCCTGATCGAAATGTTGGGATAACGCTTAAATTGGTTCAATACCATCCTGGCATTCTCCGGATTTGATGTGCCACGTTTTTTGCCACTACCATTTTTCCGCTTGGTTGTCTTACGGTCCTTGAACGTTTTGATCACATGAGATACGGCTGAATGTGCGATTCCGAGCTGTTGTCCGATCCATCGATGAGAAGCGTTTGGGTTTTCGAAGTGAGTGCCGAAAATTTGTTTGCGCACTATTTCTTCATTCGAAACCATCACTGAAATCACTCGACCGATTTTCACGAAACTCATTACACAATTGACACAACACAATGAAATACATTCAGTTAAAATTTCAATAATTTTTACGAACACGCTAAGTTACGAAAAATTGCGTGTGTCCAAATTTCATCGAATACAGTCTTTACGTTTCCGCCATCGTTACGTGCTACGATATGAACGTCGTCGGCGAAGTCGTTGGAAAGACTTCCTGAATATCGTGCCACTCGTTACTATCCTAGCTCTTCGAATCATACCCTGCAATGCAATGTTAAATAGCAAACACGACAATCCATCACCTTGTCATAACCCTCTCCGAGATTTGAAGGGACTTGAACGACACACATCACTCGATCCATCGTTGCTTTGACCAACCGCGTCAATTTTTCTGGAAATCCATATTCGACTCGTTTGAACGACCGCTTGCCAAATACGACCGTCCTTTGTCTTAACGACCTCAAGACCGGCAAGTACTTGGGGACCCAGTGACGCCCGAATGTGTCCAGGTGGAGTTGCAGTTGTTGCAAGGATGGATCTTCGTAGAGTTGCTACTTCGTCGAACGGTTCCAACTGGGGTGCCAAGTAGCCAACAAAATTGTATGACCATTTTTATCATGATGAATATTTTAAAGGTAGTCGTGGATACATCATCAATATAAACAAGACTCGCAATATCAGGTTTCTGAAAATCAGTCCAACAATGCTTCAAGCGTTGATTAGTATGTTGAGCAGTTTTCGACCATTGCTCGCCAGAAAAAAAAATCTGTCGCCCAGCCAAATATTCAATGCTAACGAAAGTGGTCTCTTTTTCAAATATTCTCTTTCATCCACATTCGTCACAAGGAATGCATCATCGGCACCAGAAAGGAAGGAGAACAAGGAGCGAGTAAAGTTTGTGCCTTGCAGTAATGCTGATGGTTCGTGCAAACTCCCACTAATGATGATTGGTAAGGCAATACAACCAAGTGCTTTGAAGACCGTTCATGAGATACCAGTGTACTATGCGTCATCTAAAAATGCTTGGATTTGTTCCCAGAGTCAAGTCGTTTTTAGTAAGTGCTCAACTTCCGGTAAAGTCCATTTTAGAGTTGGACACTGCAGTGCTGGCGACCCTCAAACTGTCAATGGTGCTATCTCTACAATCTTCTTACCATCGAATACTACAGTATTGCTACAGCCAATGGACCAGAACGTTTTATTTACAAATGGTGAAATCAAATTATCGTCAAAATTTGATTTGAAATTCTTGGGAGTCTTGGAGCATTCGATGATAAAGTAAGGCTTATAAACATCGAATTTGCTATGTTTTTGGGTAACCGAGGCACCGGCTTCTGCCATTGATAAATCATGGAACATGCTGTATGATTGTAACTGAGCGTAGTCTTTCGATCCAGCTAAAAAAAAAAAGGAACAAAACATTACCGTGCAGGAAAAGGGCGCGGAATTCCATTTCATGGACGATAAGAATATAATGAACAGCGCTAAAAAGCCTGTCCACGTTAAATTTCGGACATTTTTCTTTCAGTGTGGATTTTAAAATATTTCACGTTTCACTTTCGTGGTACAGCATGTTTACATTCTTGTTACATGCAGTAAAATGACGCCGATTCAAGTGGAAGTGCGCAAACCCATTTTATACGAGCGGCAGCAAAATCCGAATTCATCGGTACATGTTTTGTGTTTGCAAATCATTTGACCAGCGCTTGACTGAGAATCGGAAGGTTGGAAGCGGAAAAAATCGAAAAATATGCTCCCGACAAGTGGACAAGAAGATGGTAGCCATTATTGAGAAAAATCTCAATATTTCTGTGTGAAATATGGCTCGCAAAATTGGGAAGTCAAAATCATTCGTACAAAAAGTGAAGCAGAGGCAAAGACTGAAGCCGTAAAAAGTGAAAAAGGTGCTCAACCGTGATGACAAGCAAAATTTCACTGCAAAAAGTCGTGCTCAGGAGCTTTACAGCAAGTTTTTGCAAACATTTTCTTGTATCATAATGGACGACAAACCATACGTACTCGAAGACTTTAAACAGCTTCCGGGTCTAGCTTTTTACACTGCAATGCAAAGGAACGCCGTTGCCGAGCAATTCTGGACCAAGAAGTCCAAATTCCCGAAAAAGTATTTGATTTTTCAGGCCATATGTAGTTGTGGTCGAAAATCTAAAAGTTTCGTCTCTGCCGGCACTTTAAATAAGGATGTGTACGAGAAAGAATGTCTGCAAATGCGATTGCTACCGTTTATCAGAAGCCACGACTCTCCAGCTCTGTTGTGGCCTAATTTGGCCTCTTGTCACTGTGCGAAACTGTCCTGGAATGGTATAAGGTACAAGAAGTCAAATACGTGCCAAAAACAGCCAATCCACCAAACTGTCCAGAACTTCGCCCAATAGAGAAGTACTGGGCTCTACTTAAGCAGACACTTTTCGAAACTCAAAAGAAAGCAAACAGTAATAATGATTTCAAGAGAAGATGAAGAATCATCACGGTGAGCGTATCTGATAATACCGTACGGAACCTGATAGCCTCGAACAGAAAGTTCGAAAATTAAAGAGAAAGGAGGGTTAACAGCTTAATCAACTGTTTCTAATGTAGATATAACTGTATTATTGTGAAGTGAACAATCGATTTTGTTGAATTATGTGAAAATTTGTTTTGCTGCTATTATTTTGATGTCCGAAATTTAACGTGGACAGGCTTTACATCCAAACACATCTTTCACTGATGGTGACAGTAAATTTTCGATGACGCAAGGTGAAAATGTGTCATCAGCAAAGACCCACAAACAGTGTTTCCAACTCTTCATGGAGCTGAAGCCGCCATTTTGAATTCCTAATTCATTTTCGGTTTCAAGACGCCATCTGCGTTCCAAAATCAGGCATAGATTTTAAGCCATTACATACGGTTTCCCATTCATGAATATAGACATAGTAGAGTATTTAGAAGTATTTCTCACATTTTCCGATACAAGAAGCCACCATCTTGGATTCCATAATGGCGTCAGACAATGATTACCAGCCATTTCTGATTCAAAATTATCGATACTGCAGTTTTTTTGACAGCATTTCTCACATCTTCGGAAACAAAACCCGCTATCTTGGATTCCAAAATTTTATCAGACATCGATTTTCCGCTTCTATACCCCGTTCCAGATGCAAAAATATCCATTTTGCAGGCTTTTAGACCTTGACTCTCAGTTTTTCAAACACCTCATAGACTAACAACCTTCAGGAAGTTACCTGAACAACTTTGCCGAAGACGGCATCTTCCTAAATGCCCTGTGTCACGAGATACAGCTTAAACACAATATAAATAAGCTACGTGCGCATCCGTACCGATGGGTGAAACTGCTGTAGCCTTTCAGACAGTGTTGTCACTTTTAAAAGTGTGAAATCATTCTACAAAATTTAGCCGAACTTTGAAATTCAATTGTTTTCTTATTTTAAGCTCAAATTTAGCATGGTTTGTTTCGAATGCACATGAAAGAATTCCACTTGATTTCAAGGTGCCTCAGATTTTTAAGCACAACTTCAAAGTAGCTGGTTTGAATAAAAACTGAAAATACTGCTTTCCCCATACTAAGAAAGTCATAATCCCATTCGAAACTTCAAGTCGATAGCCGTCAAGAAAGTTTTTTATTTAAATCTGAAACTATTCAGTGATGGTTTTTGGAATACTTACAACTTTTATTCACTATATTCGTCCGTAAATCCACTTTTTTTTTTTGAAAATCAACAGAGCCTAATGAGGCAAATAAGGAGTGTATCGAATATAAGCTATCCACATACATTTGCGTTGTACGCATGTATTTGTGATGGTTTGTTATGCTCTGAACACTGCATGCTGTGCGTTTGACTGTCAGCTTTCTTTTGCTTACTTGTTTGTGCGGTTCAAATTCTGCGTTTTCAAAATGTCGCGTATTGAAAAGGAAGTGAAAATTAAGGTTCTGGACACATGGCTAAGTGAGAAGGGTATTACTATGCGAAAATTGGCGAAGCGGTTTGAAATTCATCATGCGAGTGTTAAAACCATCATTAATAAGTTTGGGGAACACTATTCTTTGGACGAGCTACCAGGAAGAGGCAGAAAACCAGGTTCTTCCAACCCGAAACTGGAGCAGAAAGTGGTATCTCTAATCATGAAGAACAAATCAATGTCAATACGTGATTTGACCAAAAAAGCAGGAACGAGTGTCGGAATGATCCAGCGTATCAAGAGGCGAAACCACCTGAAGACCTACAAGAAGCAGAAAATCTCGAAACAAAGTGCAGAACAGAAGAAGCAAGCAGAATCAAGGGCCCGGAAATTGTATTCGCGTCTTTTGCAGCGTCCGGATGCATGCGTTTTGATGGACGATGAGACCTATGTAAAGGAGGACTCAAAAACCCTTCCAGGTCCACAATACTTTACTGCCGTCGTTGGGGAGGATGTGAGCGATGCGGACAGGTCGATTCAAGTGAAGAAATTCGGTCGAAAGGTACTGGTATGGCAAGCAATATGTTCCTGTGGTTTGACGTCAACCATTTTTGACACTACCGAAACTATAAATGCGGAAATCTATCGATCTGAGTGTCTCCAGAAGAGATTGTTGCCTTTATATAAGAAGCATAGTACACCTCCACTGTTTTGGCCGGATTTAGCGTCGGCTCACTATGCCAAAACCACTCTCAATTGGCTTGCGGAAAAGGGTATAGATTTCGTTGAGAAAAATATCAATCCACCAAGTTGCCCCCAGCTTCGACCCATCGAACGTTACTGGGCAATCGTGGAGAGGGTCTTCAAAAAGACTGGTAAGGCAGCTGGGAACATGCTGGAGTTCAAAAAAATTTGGGCTCAAGCGTCCAAAAAATGCGATGCAACACTTGTCCGGAACTTGATGAAGAGCATTCGATCCAAAGTTCGAAAATTCGTGGAGAAATAACTTAAATTTCATCCGGTCTTCATTATGTTCAAGTTTAACCTCGTACAATAAAGGATCAATTTTTTGTATGAATAAAATATCGATTTTCAACATAATTTGAAAGAAAGTTTGTGGATAGCTTATTTTCGATACACTCCTTATTGTGCAACTGAGTTTTTCAATTTTGCGTGCATCACTTCGAATGTTTCACAATCAGTTTATAACAAATCTAAACAATCAGCCTATGATTTTCTCAAATAAAGACCAATGTTGGGTATCTGAATCATGAATTATAGAGAACCGAAAAATTATAATCATAAAAAATCATCATTTGGATTCGAAAACATGACCAGATACCTAACCTCTGAAACATCTTCAATCTGAAAACTGAAAGTGTTTTATCACGCATTTGATAGATTTGTTGGAGAATGAAAATACAAATGAAATCAAAAATTGCACTCAATCACAATTACTCTGTTTTTGATATGAAATGAAGAACTGTTTGTTGAACACTAGAAACCAGGTTCAATAAACACGGAGCAGATATGAATAAGACCAAACAACTAGAGAAGAATGATTTCAGATCCAACGTTGCAGAACATATTTTTGCTAAAGATCGTCAAATATAGAAAAAGGGCATCAGAATTCTACGCATTAAAGGGCGTACACGAAAGTATTGCAACACTTACAAATGGCTGTAACTTTTTTTCCACTGTAGAGAAATTAACGAAATTTCACACAGTGCCGCTTTGAAGTGTGTTGTGTAAATTGCAAAGTTGTTGCGGCTACGATGGAAGTGCTTTGGAAAAACGAAGCAAATCTGAAATTCAACCACCTCAAAAGTACTAAAAAGGTTCAAGGACCGGTTTACCTTGGATCACAAGCGTGGAGCACCATTTAGGAAGAGGAACGGAAAAGTTAAGGGTAATTTCACCCGAAATCCCAACATTTCAACACGTGATGTTGTCAAAAAGGTCAGCGTTCCACAAAGATACGTCCATAAGGTCAAGGCAAGAGCTCGATTACATGCATACAAGGTTCAAAACTTCCCAAACTGCGATGAACTGCAGCAAACTGTTGTCAAAACCCATGCTAAGAAGATCTACACGGCGATGTTGACTAGATACAGTTACTGTGTGATGAGTTAGCAACGACGCGATCTAATCATCAAACTCCGACGATCACACCAGACGCCATTCGCTATAATTCCCACGATCAAACCAGAAGGCAGACGCCAGACGCAATTATCGATTAGCCTAAACAATCGCTTTCACTATCGTCACGCCGATATGCTGATGTCACCAGACCAATCCCAACCGTTCGCGAATCTCAGCATAAACACCCGCATTGTTCCCATAGACTTAGAATAGGATCAAGAACTTTCATTTTAAGCGTAAGACAGAATTGTAGTTAGTCTTAAGTAATCAGTGAACAAAAAAAGAGCTAAGGCTCGAAATTATTTTTTTTTAGATTCCCTAAAAAGGAAATCTTTAACTGATGAATGACGAAACATATGTCAAACAGAACCTTTATACCAAAAAAGATAAATGCAAGTTTCAAAAAGAGGAACATGTCGAAAGTCACGTCTAAATAGCTCATTTGGCAGGCTATCTTCGCCCGTACAAAGCAAAGTGATTTTTTTTAACAACAGGCACCATAAATTGTGAAATAAAAAAAAACAACATCAATGGTGAAATTTGCCATTTTTTGGACCAGCACAATAAACAAACACTATTTTGGCCGGACATAGCTTCATACATTCTTCTAAAAGGGGACATTAATTCACAGAACTGAACTGAGCTACGTCTAATCGAAACTTTTAGCGCCATTATGAAACGGAGACTTAGAAAGATCATGGAGAAAATCAAGGATGCAAATGACATGCGCAGGAAGTGATTAAAATATGAGAAACAGGTTTCTGATACGACTTTACAAGCTTTTATGGATGGTGTGATGCGATAGTATCGAGAATTTTACCAAACAACCTCAAATAATTTGATCCAATAAATTTAAACTGAGCTTAATACATGTATAAAACTGCCCTGCAAATGTGGTTTTTATCCGATGAATACTTGAGATTTTGTGGTAAATTAACTGTTGCGCATTCATATAATTAATAATGCTTAAGGCTGACAAAATTAAAACAACTATTCAAAGTATACGTTGCTAAGCCCTGGGTTTGTTATTGTATTACATTTACGAACATCAATCCTTGAATTCCAGCGGCCAGCACCATTTTCAGAGTGAAATATTTGCTCGTCCAACATTATTCATACGCAGATAGGAATCTAACCAGCGACGATTTACGCAATATCACTTGTCACGTCGTCTGCATGGCAAAAAAAAAAACAGAAAATAAAAACAACCGCAAAAAAGTCATACACGTTCGCTGCCCCGCGGTTCCTCTATTCATTCAGCGATCGTTCTTTCAAACCATTCATTGGCTGTTATAAGCTGATTATGAATAAAAATTAAAGTAGGTAAACTTGTATCCCTATAAGGTTATCCATAAAATTGAACAGGTCTGCCTCGCCATCGGAGCGCCACCTCCTCGTCCTCCTCTTCCATTACCACCTGTCAGTGTCCGTTCTGCCCGTGTCCTAGCCCAGTCGTCCGATTCGGCATGCGCTCAACATAAACAAGCATAAAATCATTCATGGCCCCGTGCGACGCGACGACGTGCGGGGAAACATCAACGAAAGTGAGAGCTACGAACCTCCCGATGCTGCAGAATGAAATAAGTGTATGCTTTTACACACGCCGAAGAAGCGGATAATAACAGAACATGCGTGGCTGTCATTTTTGGACCTAGTCCAACCACTTCACGTGGGTCACTTCCAGTTTCAGTTCCCAAAACGGATCGAGCGATTGACTGACCGCATGATCCTATACGAAGAGCGGCTAATGATCAACGATCAACGGTCAGCTAAATTACGCGTTCGGATAGTTAGTCCACACCGACGGTTCTGGACCGTTTGGCTGAATAACATTAGACCGAATGCTGCACTCGTACATTAAAATTGTAAATTTCCATTAAGTTTGACATATTGACTTCCTTCGTTAGGAAAAAAAACGAATCGACCCATTCGATCCACGGCAATTCGACCAAATGTACTTCACCAACAGAAACATCGCATCACTCAAGCTGAGAGCCATGAAATTTAGCCCATTGAAAAATGGTTTATTACAGGGCAATGAATGTGGATTGAAATTTCGTTTAACGATCCTTACGACACCTGCTTTGAAAATTGATCCGCGCACTCTTGCTTCAAGCCTGCGAGGGAGATCCGTATAATTATCAAATCGTCACCTGTGAGTGCGTCGGCCCTCGTTTCTAAGCGCACTCCTAAGCGTGACTTATTGCTTAATAAAATTAAACCATTCGGCGTTTTATTGTCCATTCCACTTTACTCTTGGACGCCGTTCAACGTGAATGTGTCGCTTTGTTTACCACCCTGCTGGGTTCGGCCCCGGCGCACGGTCCTGAAATATATCGTGTCAAGTGCAATAAAATTCGATACCAATGTTTATGTTATGACCTCGAGGGACGCAAACACTTTTCCTAGGTCGTAAAAATAGTTCGAGATCACTTTACTTGCCATTTTTGCCCACCTCAATTCGTCTCGAAGCGGGAACTTTTTGATTTCGTCGCAAGGAAATGTGAATTTATTTTGATTACACAACATCATTGAACCAATTGGCTGCCCGGAAGGCTTGGTGATCATTTCAAAGTCTTAACCGATTTAAACTCGATGAGTTTATAAACGATATAAAGTTAAATCATTGCTGTAGAAAAGAAATATTTCCTGCACGTTCGGCTTGTAATGAGTTCCTCTTTTTATCTTTTTTTATTATTATCGAGATTTTTAGTCTCGGGCTGGTTCATCTTCCTTCGAAGTCACAACCCTTTTTGGGTGATTTTATGACTTGTCCGGGGGTGAGATTTGAACTCGTGACTTTGGCGTGAGAGGTATGGATGTTATCTACTACGCCGGGGTCGCCCCTAAATTCCTCCTCGTACTACAATTGGATTCATTGTCATCGCGATTTCCTTTGTATCATTCCATTGGGTAAACTTTATATTACCAGTTGGTTTTACTCAGCATTTGAGCACTCAAGCTGTTGTAATCTGTACAACAGATGCACTATTTGATGCAGAGGCACCTATCGATGAAAAACCAACGTGCATTCCTCAAGAAACTCATTCTGGACCAACAGCATATTCCTTCATTACAAAAAAATCCTCAAATAGCGCGGTATAATCCGATATTGCGAGACGTGTCCGCGTAAATCAAATACATGGTGCGGCAGAAAATAATGCGAACCTGTTCAAACTTGAGTATTGGATTAATTCGTGTAGCTAGTGACTAGTTTCTGTCGAAAGTGTATTTGTTTATGTTTATTTTCAAGTGCTGCATCCAAACATTCTATTTGTTTTATTGCAAATTCGTCAAAATGTTCGCGAAAGAAGTGATCACCAGTTTGTTGCTCGCCCAGAAGAAGCCGAAAGAGATTGCCAAGGTGGTAGGGTGCCATTTTACCGCATAAAAAAGTCCCTGCAGGATGGTCCTAATCAGCGGAAGCCGGGAAGCGGACATCCGCGCTTTGCACGCACGCCGAACGTGATCAAATCGGTCCGTGCAAAAATTGCTCGCAACCCGGTGCGTTCCATAAGAAAACTTGCAAAGGAAGCCAATATTTCGGAGAAATCCATGCGGCGAATCATCAAAGAAGACCTGCAGGCACCTTCCAGAGCCAGAGTGAAACGCCACTTGATTACGGACCGGGTCAAGGAACTACGAGTGACTCGTTCCAAGAGATTGCTTTCCTTGTTGAAGAAGGAAAAAATGATAATCCTGTTCACCGACGAAAAGCTTTTCAGCATCGATGCTGTGTCCAACAGCCGCACGGACCGGTTCATTTCACCACAGAAAACGGAGAACGTTCCGGAAAAAGTTAAATTCAAATTTCAAACCAAACATCCGGCTGGTGTCATGATGTTTGGCTTGGTGGCGTCCAACGGTTTGAAAATGCCGCCTGTTTTCATTGATGCTGGAGTTAAAATCAATACCGAAGTGTATATCGATATTTTAAAGGACCAAGTGCTTCCTTGGGTGAAAGCCAACTTCTCCGAGGACCAAAACGTTGTCCTACAGCAGGATGGAGCGCCGTGTCACACTTCCAATCGAACCCAACAATGGTTGTACGATAACATGAAGTTTTGGCCAAAGGATTTGTGGCCCCCTAGCAGTCCAGATCTTAATCAGTTGGATTATTCGATTTGGGCATATGTTGAAGCACGAGCCTGCAAAACATCACTCTCTAGTGTGAAAACCCTGAAGTCAACCATAACACGCACATGGCAGTCAATGTCATGCTGTGACTTCCGGCGTCGGCTCGATGATGTTATTAATAAAAATGGAAGACACATTGAATAAATTTGTTTAAAAGGACTTTATATAGATAACTGCACTAAAAAATGTTGATATTATTGCTTGAATTAGTTGAAAATGGGATTTGAAAGAAATAGAACAAATTTTCGCATTATTTTCTGCCGCACCCTGTAAGTACTGGTTCCACCTGGTACATCCCGTAATCCTGACTATCTAGACGGCTTTTGTCTTGGACGAAGGAGTCCAGTAAATCAAGGTCATTTCATTGCTGACTATTAGTTAAGAATTTTATCACCACGCGGCGCAAGTGTGCAAGTAAATTTCTTAAAAATGCTTTACCTTAAGAAAAATTGCTACTCCGTGTATTTTTTTTCCCATCTTTTATCTCTCTCTCGCAAATTTACCTGGCTATTTCAAATTGATAAATCTCGATTGTTAGGAAATGAACATCGAATCGAACTACATCAGATTGCTCACAGCAAGTAAGCATACAAACTGATGTGATTAAATATCCAATATCTAGTACAGATTCTGAGTTATATCGATTCTAAATTTTGAGGTAATGGCTGCCGTCGAGAATGCCTCAGCGTAAGCCCTTAAGATCCTGACCAAATGGATGCTTTCAGCCTTCGACAAAGTTATTCAGCAGGTCAAGGTCTTTTGATAAATGAACAGTAGTTCAGAATTGTCTTAATATATGGCGCTAGTGAGTAAGTAAATCTCCCGAATATGCTATATCTGACCCTGGCCGTATATAACGTTCCTGTCTTCGATTTAGTTGTTTGTTTTTCCTTTTCATTGGTGATTAATAGTTCAGAACCTTCTCGCTAGGCGGCGCTAATGCACAAGTGAGTTTCCTGATCATAATGTACTTTTTTATCCTGTCCATATGGAAGGTTCTTGTCTTCCCAAGTAACACACATCAGTCAAAATAGGTTGTAGAAACTTGATTGTGACTCAAATTAGTTGCATAGCAGTTATTTCAACTGATTAACAACAAGTGTGCTACTAGGGTTCGACCAAATTGTTCAGTAGTTCAGCATCATTAGTTTGATGGAAATAGATTCAGATTTGTCTCACTACGCGTCGCCTTAACGTACTGTACAACTTTGCGTAAGACAGAAACCTTCTTCACGGAAAAATCCAAATATACAGCATCTGTATACTTTATTATCTCCGTCACTTCTGTGATGTTTATACTTTTACTAGTATATAAAGCGAGTTTGCGTTGCTGTGGGTGGGAACAAAGACATGAAAATAGAGTACAATTTATAGCATTAGGTATGAGAGGAAGATTGAGGAGTATGCTGATGCAGAATAGAATTTGTTTTTAGTGCATAACTATAGTCAGGATCCCAAGATATAGCATATTCTGGTAATTCCGTCACAAACAAACACCACTCAGCAAAACAATTCTCAACTATGAGTTACCAATTAAAAGGCCGTGGCCCACTGATCAGCGATTTGAAAACAGAAACGTTTTATGTACACTCAGTAGCAAAAAAAAAGCCGAACAAAATTTTGCTTACATAAACCGTCATTTTCAACCTTCTGTAACTCAATATTTTTGACTGAATTTTTGACAGAACTATAATTAATGTATTGACCTTATGTGACCAAAATTTCATGTTTATAAAATTTATTTGAAGTTTTAATAACATATGTCAAAAAAGTCACTTTTGGACATACCAATTTCAAAAATACAGACTGTTGTGAAAAATCTAGGTAGCATAATTAAAAAATTTTCACAGCCTAAAAAAGTATAGGAAATAATGTGGACAATATTTGAACTGGTTCCATAAAGTGATTTGGACCACAGCTGGCGTCAAAGTTGACGCACCAACATGAGTATTTATCTTTTTTACACGGTATTAACCTTGCTGAAATATCGGTGCAAAAACAAAGCTATAAATATAAATTTTATAAACATGACATTTTGGTAACATAAGGTAAATACTTTATTTATAGTTCTGTCAAAAAATCAACCTAAAATATTGATAATTGACAAAGTTACAGAAGGTGGTTTATCAAAGCAAAATTTTGCTCGGCTTTTTTATTGCTACTGAGTGTTGCAGCAAGTACCCCAAGATATAGCAAATTAAAACAATTGACTTGAGTGAGAGGGATTTGTTTCCGTGTTAAAACAAAGAATAGATTGAGCCTAATGTATTAGATAGAAGAAGGTAATAGCACTCAATTTTGTTTTCACGCGATTTGTTTTGCCTCATTTTTTGATCGTCTGATCTCAATTTTCAACAAATAATCAGGGAAATTCTACCTGTTGGTCATCAATCGAAAGGTTTTGATTTCCTGAACAGCATTTTCGATGACAAAATCATTGCAAATGGACAGAATACCAAGGTCTACCTTAGTCAGGAAAACCACTTGTACTCTTGCGCCACGTAGTGAAAATATGCTGAACTACTAGTCAGAAATCGAAAGGCCTATTGAACAGTCTTGCTGAAGACTGAAGCCTTGTATTTCACACAGATTCTAGCGTATTCCAAAAAAGTGCGAGCACACTAGCGCCACGTGGTGAACAGCTTTGGAACCAATAGTCACCAATGAAAAGGTCTTGACTTCGTGATGAACTTTATCGAAGACAGAAACCTTTTTTATGGTCAAAATGCCTAGTTACAGCTTGGTCAGTTGAACCAATTGTATACCCACGCCACGTAGCGGAAAGATTGTGAATTGCTGGTCATCAATGAAAATGTTTTGTTCCACTGAAAAACTTATCCGAAGACAACATCTATCCAAATGGTCCGGATCCCCAGGTATGGCACATTCAGGAAATACATTGGCACACAAACGCTAAGATTTTGAATTGCTAGTCACTATTCAAAAGGTCTTGACCCACTGAACAACATTGTCACTGACAGAAATATTCTCTCTGGTCAGGCTGCCAGGATGTAGCATATTCCTGAAAATAATAAGCACACTAGCGCCACGTAGCAGTTAGATTGTGGACTGCTGGTCATCAATGAAACGGTGTTGTTCTACTGATCAACATTGTCGATGACAGAAACATTCTATCTGGTCAGGATACCAAGTTATAGCATATTCCTGAAAATAATTAGCACATTAGCGCCACGTAGCGGGAAGATAATGGACTTCTAGAGATCAATAAAAAGGTTTTGTTCTACTGAGCAACATTGTCGAAGACAGGAATATTCATTCTGGTCAGGATGGCAAGACTTAGCACATTCCAGAAAATTATTAGCCTACCAGCGCCGTGTAGCGAGAATATTGTGAACTGTCATCAATTAGCACCGCGTCAGAAAATACGAAACTGTTCGCCATTGAAAAGGCTTTGACCTACTGAATAACGTCACTGAAGACAGTAAAATTCTATGTGATCCGTATCACGATATATTCCGGGAAGGAATGTATTGTACAAAGTACAACGCGCGAGTGCTCTTGTTACAAAAGTTGGCGCGAGTGCTGAATGGTTTATATTGGAAGGTTATCCATCACCACCACAGCGACCAACTAGCAAACTCTCCCGAGAACTTTTCCGGTGAGTCACTCATCCCTCAACAGTTGGTGCCGTGAACAGGATGTTCCTGGAATTATTCCCGTCCTAACACACGTGTTGTGCATAACCTCGACTTGCGAACACATAGGAAGTTTTGGATCCTATTGCTGCTATTGATCCAAGGCCTCATTCCCAGAGGTTCTTGTTTCCTCAGCATCACCTGTAAAATCGTCATTAGAAGATGCCAGACGAAAAGAAGCTGAAAATAAAGGAACAGAAGCGGAAAAATATGGCGGATGCATGGAACAGAATGATCCGAACAACATCAAGCAGAATCCCTCATCGATTCGAACGCCTGTAGAAGATTTAGGATACCTTTGAGATAGTACAAGCAGATTGCGAAGAGTTAAACCACACAGAAAAAAACATCTGAATGTTCATTGTGATGTAAAAATCAGAGCATGTAAATTTGTACTTCATTCCACACGAAGGAGCCCCTTGCATGAAATAGTTCTATCAAAGATGAGCTTTTGCGTACAATATTATCGGCAATGTATGGAATGTCCCAGAACATTACACGTTGTATAACGCAAATTCTTATTTTTTGTGACGCTCCATTTATGTGCATGATATTGAACAAAAATTCACACTAATTTTTCGAGCTGTGCACAGTGAAGAGTTTGAAGCAAAAAATCTACAGTGCAGAGCCCAGATGGAAGAGAGACACTTTCAAGCGGAGGCAAAATTGGTGTCTCGAGCTCCTCCCGTAACAGTACCCATCGTTCCAGCAGCACCAGCAGAAGCTCGTCATGCCCAGCTTTGACTAACGTGAGGCTTCCAATCATCGCTCTTCCCGAGTTCGATGGAGACTTCAACAACTGGCTTACCTTCCACGACACGTATCTGTCTATGATACACTCATCCACGGAGATCTCGTTCGTTCAAAAATCCATTACCTGAGATCGTCATCAAAGAGAGAAGCTGCTAACCTGGTCCAGTTCATTGCGAACTAAACGACCAGTCAAACACACACTTGAATATAGCATCAACTCGAAAAAGTGCCGACTCACATAGAACAGTCGCATTTATTTATTCTAATATATCTCGGAGCGTTGATTGCCTGCAAGAATATTGACTCCAAAAAATTTGTTCAGAAGGTCAAGAACTTATGGAAGGAGGAAAGTATGGTGCAGAATTCGGTCACTACATCGCGCTAGTTTCATGTAAAAAAAGAACATTTTTCAATGTGTTTATATCGTGATCCTGACCCATGATGAGCGAAATTTCAACAAAGTTATTCTGAAGGTCAAGGGCTTCCGGAAGGTGGAAAGTATGGTTTGGGATCCGGTCACTACGTAGTGCTAACGGGCATGTAAAGGAGAGAATTTTTAACGATTTTATATCGTGATCTCAACCACATCACGTGAACTTTCTAGGTGGTCTAGATCTGAACTCCTTAAAAAAAATCTTTTCCATGATGCGCCACGTGGTGATCAAATTCCGAACCATACTCAACCTTCTAAAAATCTTGACCTTGTGAACAACTTTGCTCAATTGATTTTACACTGATCGTCAAAATGCGAAAAAAGTTTTGAGACCCAGAGCTCCATGCCAATTTCCGTAAGCTTGGGCTCCAGAACAACCGAATATCGTATTTTGGCCTTATGCGATTTGCATTTTTCTTCACAAATTCGCATCAAAAATTTTGATATATTTTGAGAACCACTCAAATAACTGGCTTAGCTTAATTGTAAATGCTCCAGAAACATTTTTCGGAAATTTCTCAGACTTTACCAAACAACTTTGCACAAGAAGTGTGTCGATCCGACTTCACCAAAAAAAAGTTATGACCTTTGAAGGGTAGCATATTTTAGCAAAAAAAAGCATAGCACAGTAAACCCCCCGACATGCGCGGATTCCCTTGAAGGTGGTCTTAAATGATACATATATGGGCATTGACCTTTGTTGTTTCGTCAGAAAATATCTCGTGAACTTTCGTATACAGCAGTGGTTCCCAACCTTTTTGGGCTCGCGACCCCCTTTTTGAATCAGTAATGGCCCCGCGACCCCCTTAGAAATCTAATGTGATTATGTTGCGATAAAAAATAAAGAAATACATCAATTTACGATCTTTTTGATTTATTACGACCTTTTTTGTTATCACCAGGGAAAAACACTCTCAGTGTGATTGCTGCGCCTGGATTTGGGACACTAGATTTGAAATTCGGGGCAGTGTTTGTGACAACGCCAATCTCATGTCATCTTCAACGTTCAGTCTGTTTCTTGTCTTCGTTTGGATTTGAAGTAGAGTTGAAAATCCGCTTTCACAAAGGTATGTTGACACGAATGGGATTAGGATCTTTAATGCCTCCATGGAAACTTTGAGGTACGAGCCATACATAGCACACCAGAACTGGCTCAGTTCCTTTTCATGAAACAAATCGCGAGACGAAGAATCGTTTTTCAGGTCCAAGTATTCATCTTGTATCTCATTTGAAAGGCTAGCCACATCCAATGAAGATGAAAACGAGTTGCGTGCTAAAGCAGCTACTTCTTGCTTCAACTCGGGGAAATACTTCTCTAATTGCTGCTCCAGTGAATCCAAATGTGCAATAATTTCTGCTTGGAGAGCCGAAATCAGCTCGCTTGCTCATCTTTCCCATCTTAACTTTTCGGCGCCAATTTTTTAGTTTTTCCGCGAATGCATGAAGATGATCTTGGAAGTAAACAAGATTGGATTGTTTGCCCTGAAGTTTCAAATTCAGCAAATTCAGATGCTCAAAAACATCAGCTAAGTAAGCGAGACGCTTCTGAAAGTCTCCTTCATTAGAATGTGCAAGGAAATCATTTTTTCCTTGAGCTTTCAAAAACGTTTGGATCTCATCCTTCAACTCGAAAACACGGTTGAGTACATTACCCTTCGACAACCAGCGTACGGAAGTGTAGAAAAGAAGAACCTCATGATCTGAGTTCATTTCCCTGCAGAGTTCCTTGAATAAACCTGTATTCAGGGCTCCAGACTTAACATAGTTAACAATCTTTATGACCAATTCCAGTACTTTCAATAACCCTTCCGGCAACGTCTTGCTGGCAAGAGCATATCGATGGATCATGCAATGGACACCTGCGGCATGTGGGGCAAGCTTCTTGACCTTCTTCTGAAATCCAGATTTCTTGCCAAGCATTGCAGGAGCTCCATCGGTACAAACCCCACAAAGTTTTTTCCACTGCAAGTCACCAGATTCAAAAAACGCCTTGATTTTAGCCATGATATCATCACTTTTGGTAGTAGTTTCCAAGTCACAACAGAAAAGAAACTCCTCCTTTAAATCGCCAACAGAGCATACGTACTTCACAAACACCAACAGCTGCGCACACGAACTGACGTCCGTGGATTCATGGAGTTGAATTGCGAATAAAGGAGATTGTTTTATTTCTTCCAGAACTTGCTCTTTCACGTCTTCGGACATATGGGCAATTCTTACTTTATAACCTGAATCTCGAGATACTTAACATATAGCAAGTCGGCGTCTTCTACAAAGATGTTTGAATGATTAAGGCTTTAAGGATGGTGTCAAAATTAGTTCAGAACTCGTCCGCTACGTGGCACTTGTGTACATGTGAAATTTGTGTATTACCTGTGTTTTGAGATCTAGATCGTTTATAAATTAACTGTTTTCAGGAAAATTAGTTGTAAAATTATGAGCTTCCATACGCTCGACTCAACAGTTCAGAATAATCTCACTCCGTGGCGCTTGTGTGAATGTAAACTTACTGTATAATATGGATCTCGAGATTATTGACGTATAGCAAGATGGCATCTTGAAAAAAGATATTCGAGGAGTCAGAGCTTTTTGAATGGTTTACACATTAGATCAGAATTCGTCCGCTACGTGGCGCTAGTGTTCATGTGAACTTTTTTAATATCTGTATTTTGATATCTAGATCATGTATGAATTCATTGTTTTGCGAAAATTTATTCAAGTAATCATGGTCTACCAGACGGTCGAATTCATAGTTAAGAATTATTTCACTGCGTGGCACTGGTCTGCCTGTGACTATGTAATGAATGTTTATCGCTTGGGCACACAAGAGGCGGATTACCCCAATATGGGTATTTTTGGTACGTTCTTCTGACAATTTCGGGTTAGTCCTTCAGAGAAGTTCTTCACAAAACTTTGGGTAAGTCATTCAGAAAACATCATGGAAGTTCTGCAGAGAACTTTTGGAAAGTTCTGTAGATAAGATTTAATATCATTATATTTGGTAATATTGTTTTATTGATTTTACTTTATAGATGATTTAAACATTACTTATTGTTTTTTTTTTTGCCCATTTATCTTTAAATACCTTCCAGTTAAATCCTCCCATTGCTAACTCGGTAGCAATAACTATTAGGCCAGCAAAAATTAAAACGGATTGCTGTTGTAAAATCAGCATCAAGCAGCAAATAGTTACCATGGCTACACTAAATTAAAATGTACAAATGATAGTTTTGTGAAATTTCAATTTCAATTAAATATTTTCAGGATACCTTTTATTAAGATGTTGGTGAAATGCTCAAGCAGGAACCACAGAACTCTACACTTTAACACTTCAAAACATTTCTTGCATTTCGTGATCAACCGAATGGAGATCATTTATAATAGATACGAATGTTTGTAGTATTTTTCATTTACTTAAATACATACACTATTATAAAAATAATTCATGGGAATCGGAGGGACCATCAGGGCACCCGATTTAAGCACTCTGGATGGGAATGGGAGTGGAAATGCCAACTCCCCATTGCTAACAGTTTGTGAATAGAGGGCGGGCTCTTCTCCCCGCCCATTGGGGCATCCTCATGTTAGATAGCTTGCTCTTTTGACCAATTGTTCAGTCTTGTTGTTGGAAGGAGATTCTTTATATCCCTGTGGATACGTATAAGTGATGTTGCCTATCGATCCACTCAACCCGTTTTTGGCCCTTCATACAATGGCATGATTAGGATAATCAGTGGTTATTAAAGCTTGATCAAGTCTAACAGAGGTGAGAGCCCATTGCTGTCTGACTTAGTTTCCGTGCTACAATGGGTGGAAGTATATATCATACATCATCATACATACAAGTTGAGACGTAATGGTACGTACAAATTGAACTGAAATAATCTAAATTTTACGTTAAAAAACCATTAGCGTCTGATTGGAGGTCAGCTTCGAGCATTGGCTATGAATGGTTGTGTCAATGCTTTGTTGCGCACTATTTTGTCATCGAGCAAAGCGCATTATATTTTGTGTAGATAATCTACTGTTCGGTGGAGCAAGTGATCGAGTGAGCAAAAACAAAGAACATAAAAACTGCTTCCTGGTGGATGTTAATCATGATTTATTTGGTAGACAATTTAGTCTGTTTCTATTGGTTTGCCATACTCGCCGTTTCATCAAATCTTGGAAAAAGTAAAGCACTATCCAAATTTGTGAGTGGCTGTATTCTTACTGTTGGTGTAACATGGTCACAATTTGGCGCACAAGCGTTAGTATAAATTGTCCTACCTTCCTAATGAACCCATCATCACACTTTGCGCGTGGCCACAATAGCATCCGTACTGTTTGTTTAAATTGATTCATATCAGAAATCAGTACTAATATTTTAATATTTCACTAGACATCGCGTGAATTCTGGTTATCGAATGGCCTCCTAGTTCACCGGATCTCAAACCATCTCGTTTAGTGTTATTCTCAAAAATTCTGTAAAAATATTTTAAAGGTTTCTCTACTTGGTTAAAAGACCTTGTGGTAAAACTATAAGTTTGATTGACAGCGTAATTCATTACCACATACATGAGCTTTTGAACCATATTTCACGCACATCAAACTTGCATTTAAAAATGAGAGACAATTTTCCGATGGATGGGAAAACAACGATTAAAGATATCAAGACAAAACCAATATTCATTGTTTATTCATTCCCTGTATTGATTCATGAGTTTACAAAAATGACAGGTGGCTTTACGACAGTTAGCCGAAACTTTGGCCATAACTATCGAAAAGAAATATGTAGGAATATTCTTCAATTCTCTGGTCATCCAAAAATAAATAAATCCTCCGCTTCAGAGGAGAGGGGCCGGCCTTCTCGGGGACGACTGGAATCTTCAAACGCTCCATCTCGCAGTCAGAAAACGTCATTGTCCTTCGAGTGGTGTTTCTTAAAGAAGGTCGCAACTCCCGCAAGCACTTTGTGCTGAACAAAGAAGAGCGGTTTTGACACCCCCTTTTACTGATTGTCAGCTACAATAAGACTTTCTTCTGGAACTTTGTGTGGGAGATGTACTCCACCTCCTTCTTGGTAGACGCGAAAAAGCCGGTGCTCGGTCAGTCATTGCCGTCGAGCGTCAGGTACGTCTCGTAGTCTATGATCACAACCACGTTTCACTTTGCAGGGAAGACATCCTTGACGAGCACCTTCTGCCGCCTGGGTGGCAGCATGCGCTTCCCACACGGCCGACCTCGACTTACGCTTCCTCATGACGATGTCCATATTGGCCAAATACTTTTTGACTGTCTGGTCGGTCGCGCCGACCTCTCGACCAAAGTCGGGTAAGGATTTCGCCACCTTGCCTTCCGTCTATCACTTCAGCGATTGCTGCACCTTCCGGAACCCAGCATGCGCTTGATGCTCTCACCTTTCTCCAGGATCGGCTCCAGGATGTATCCGGCCGACACAAATACGGCACGATGGCGGACTTTTTGCTCCGAGGTAGAGGTGGCGGATGTTACGAACCATTGAATGTAGTTGATTCACTGCTTCGCCATGGCTGCCGTAAACGAACTGATACAGCAATTTTTTTTTTTTTTTAATATAGCCTACTTATATTTTATGACGATTGGTTGGTGTTTATTTAAGCAAATCAATATTTTGTAGCACAATACGAAGGTTGTGTTTTCCCCAGAGTAACAATCTCTCACTAAAAGTTCAATCTGGAATCACCAGAAAGTTGTTTAAATGCTTTTTATGATAAGCCCCATGGAACATTTTTGTTTATACATTAGCGCTGACATTGGCATCCTCTCTAGAGCTGAGTTGGAAGAACATAAAGCAATAATAAACAACCAATGCCCCGGGGATGCCATTGCAGACCGGGACCAACGACAATGTCCTGAACCAGGGATATAATTTTTTAATTAACTTTTTTCCGCGTCACTACCCCACAGGACCGGTACAATTTATTCAATTATGAAAACATATATGCAGTAACGATAAAAAATTGCATCAGCTTCTCGCTTGCTTCTTTCCGTTCCCGTTCCTGATAATATTGTAGCACCGCCCCTTGTGACACTATGTTGCCGACCTGTCGCACTTCGACTTCGATAACCGCCAGGTCAAGCCATATCGGTGCATAGAAATGAACTTGTAACTGACCTGCAACGCGGACAGCGACGACGGCTCCGGCGTGTTGGCGACAAGGGACATGACTCGAACGAAATATTTGCATATCAAAACCGAAACACCGCTACCAGCCTGAGATGCTTTGAAGAACTACCGCAACACTACGTATGGTAAAATGTAAAATGAGGAGGAAACCCCGTATGCTAGTTACTCTCTAAAGCCAACGTAATTTATTGCAACGAATTCGAAACGTTCACCGACACTTTTCAGCTGAGATTTCGACTACTGGGGCTGCGACTGAGATCCAGGTGACAACCTCTAAACACGACAAGACCTTGCGCTTTCGGTGTAAATGGAAAATTTAATTAAGTCATAGTTGCTTTTTTTCTGCTTACTTTGGCCACTCCAAGCAGACGCGGACCCGCAGCGATGGAGCGCGAATTAAAGTGGCAAATGTCACTGGTTTAATTATTTTAGGTGCGACATAATCGCAGCGTGTTCGGCTTCCACACTGGGCAGGTAATTTTGAGCGTACTTCACAGTTGAGAATGTTTTTTTTTTTCGAGATGAGTGAACAATCAACTCACTGTTGTTGGTCCGAACATGTTGCGATAAGTGAATGATGTATCAATTAGCTGGCCAGCGAAGATGACAGCCTACAAATACGTTTTCAGCTATTTCGATGATCATGATCTTTCGATGATCATGAGAAGGGATGTTAAATCAACGTGCTGCATACGTTTGTTCGAACACAATGAAATAGACAGAGAATGGCACGAATGAAAATTTGACTGTAAGTTGATGAAACAAGTTTCATTTCAACGAAGTAGTATGACATACAATTTCGCCAGAGAAATAATCCTTCTTGGGCCTTATGTTCATGAAACTGCTTGTGTCCCTGTTGCCCTGACTGACTACACTATGGCAAGTTTCAAACTAAAAAAAACTGACTGCTCGCTGGTTATTTTGTTTCACGGAACTCCCGACTTTTTTTCAGTGAATTGCATGAAAACTAATTTTAGAGAATTATACATGTTTGAAAGGTATTGTTTGTATCAGTTTGACAAACTGCAGCATGTAAAAGCCAAACCTAATCAACGTCGAACGTCGTTTCTGATTGTGAATGCATCTAGCCAACAAACATATTTTAGAAAAATATAATCAATAATCGATCTATTTTGATATTCAAACCAATAGTAACCACAGATTGAGTTTTCCTCAGAGACGATATAGGAACATCGAGGTACAATCGAGGAGCGATTATTGACAATTAAAGATAACCAAAAATTAACTATGAAACCCCACAATACGTACACTGAAAACATATTTCACTTAGCTACTACTGGAAACACGTGTAGATTTTTGCCAATACGAAAATAAGTGATTTTTACATGAATATCACATAGAAAAAGAGATTTTACTTGACTAATCATTTACATTCCACTGGAAACATAAGATTCACTTGATTTTGCAAAGCATTTTCCACTTCTAGTGTCTAGTGGATATTTTCCACTAATTATGTGCATTTTTTTTTTTTGAGTGTATAATACGTAGGGAAATATTATTGTTTGTGGTAGTGGTTTTATTTTTTTGCAAGTATTAGTTTTGCAAGTATAAGAATTTTACGTTTGAATCTTTGTTGACCTATTTGTTCTCAAAATCAGATACGTCGTTTTAAATAAGTTGTCGAGAAATATTGATATACGGTACCAATAAAATCTAACATGGAGACTTCTGATGAACTGAAAAGAGCACTTATGGAAGTCGATATCTATTTATCACCGTTGTCATGTGCACAGTATATTTTTGACACAACACAGCCATGGAAATTGAGTGTTCTATGCTAAAGTTTTAGCATGCAAGCAGTTCAACATCTCTCGGATATCTTCGTGCCATAAGGAACTCTTCATTATTTCAGATGGCACCAACAACGTAAAAATGTCTCAGCATAACACTATCATCGACCTACGGGCTGTCATGATCCAATGAAAATACTGCCAAGAACTCCGACAAAAGCTTGGGAAACGCAAATGGAGACAAGAAAAAAATGAACAAAGACACTTTCTTTTACGTCAATCTGCATATTTACACTCGAGAACAAAATCTTTTTCTGTTATTGCCAAGGCAAATTTTCTTGCTTTCGGCGACAGACATTTATTTTTGCGAAGAAATTTGAGTATGTAGGGTCTTTTTGCCGTTTCTTGGCGTATCAATCACAACTCACACATTGGCTATCTTTCTCAAACGAATCCCAACACAAAAGAAATATTTTTTGCTGTAGAAGACTTCTAATAAAACATTTACTCAAGCATAGAAACATTTAAGATAATAACAACTTAATACAAATAATTGAGAAGTTTTAGAAATTTCAAAATAAAAACTACTCATTTGTAAAATTGGTTAGTTATGCGAAATTAACATATCAATTTACAACCCAGCAAACACAAAATCGTATATGATAGCGGATATATGTACAACGTGGAGGCGATATACGTACATGCGTCCATTTGACTTCATGTAAAATGTACGTATATCGCCTCCACTTTTCACTCTTATCCGCTATCATATACAATCATGTGTTTGCTGGGAAGCATTCATGAGGTAGATATTGAACTAAAGAATTATACAAATCACATAGATTTTACACTAGTTGAATGATCATTTTCAATATTCGTTAGTTGGGAGTCTGACACTTGGACACACATGGTATTTTACCGAGAGTGTGAATTCTACAAACTACCGCCATCTGTTCAGTTTATCGGCCATCGCAATATGCTCAACAAATATTTGTCATGTTTTTACAAATATATTCAACAATGCAATGATCATTTTTGATGCAACAATGCAATGATTAATATAAGTTAAATTCTTTTCCATTCTATTCAATTCTATTCCATTCTATTCCATTCTATTCCATTCTATTCTTTTCCATTCTATTCCATTCTATTCCATTATATTCCATTCTATTCCATTCTTTTCCATTCTATTCCACTATATTCTATTCTATTCCATTCTTTTCCATTCTATTCCACTATATTCAATTCTATTCCATTCTATTCCATTGGATTCCATTGTACCGCATTATTTTCTAGTATATTTCATTATATTCCAATACATATCATTCTCTATCATTTTTTTGCATGACATTCTATTCCATTCCATTTTCTCCATTCTGTTCCGCGTTTTCCAGTATATTCAAGTCTACTCCATTCTATTCTATTCTATTCTATTACAAGCTATTACATTCTATTACATGCTATTACAAGCTATCACATGCTATTACATTATTGATGGTTCTGGAAGCACTGCCGGGGCGAATACCGATTCGAAGGTCGACTACTAAAATGGCCTCACCTGTCGACTCAGCATGCCTTGTGATTTGTTGGGCTGTCAAACGGACCGACAGAGCAGCGAGACGTCACCGGGACAAGCAATTGCCAGGAATCGCCATTGCTACTTCCAATTTCAGCATACACGAGGGCAACCAATTGAAAATTTATTGAATTCCCACAAAGTCTTGATAAAGTTTAGAATAAGTATTATTAAAATTTCCTATCGGTGTTTGAATTTGTTTTTCCTAACGTGACTTAACCATTACTTAGTGAATTCAACTGTATGTACTGAAGATATTAGACATTAAGAACAAAAAATCATCTTAAGCTACGAATCCCCTTAGGATCGTGTGCAGTCTGCACTGTTTACCCGGCATTGATCGTTGAGGAAAAACCGATTTATGTAAGTAAGGATGGATATTGTAACAGCACAAATATTAATAAAACAATAAAATTTCCAGCTAAAAGCTGCACCGCAGCTAGAATCAAAATCACAAATTCTAGAGTTTGCGGGCTGCTAGAAAGAAGTCGGTCTCTGCACGCCGTGGGCTCGTAACAATCTTTTAGATAAATCGACCTACCGAACCACCATGGAAGATATTGCCGCTGATAACACACCGAATACCTCCGTCGCCGTACAGTCGAGTTGCTCAACTGTGATCGCCCGGATACCGCCGACGACTTCGTGCAGTGTGATACGTGGAATACGTGGTGGCACCAATCGTGTGCTGGTGTAACAGGGTCTGTGGCTGAGCGCCCGTCGAATTGCCGGTTGTGTTTTGTTGAGGCTTTGAGCATACGTACCACGTCATCCTCTGCAAGGTCTGCGTTGCAGTTCGAATCTTCTCCGCTTAATTAAGCAATTTGGGAACATGATCCCGTCCCAACGAATACAAATCCCTCCAAGCAATATTATGCCCATAGCCACAGATATACCTCGTACGTCTTTCCCACAGTCGAATATCGCTCCGCCATTCGGTAACGTGCCAACCTCTATACCAAACTTGGGAGTTAATGAATATGTCCCCACCCCCTCGCAGTTAGCCGCTCGGCAAGTAATGCCTCGAGATCTGCACTTGTTCTCGGGCAAACTACTGGCCTGTGTTCCTAAGCAGCTTTAAAAACACTACGCTGGCTTGTGTATACACTAGTGCTGAAAATTTATGTCGGCTGCAACGCAGCCTAAAAGGCGCTGCCTATGAGGCAGTTCAAAGCCGTCTTCTTCTCCCCGAGTCAGTGCCCAACGTCATGGACACACTGTACTTGCTCTATGGGAGACCCGAGTTGCTTATTCACGCACTACTCGAGAAAGTTCGTTCAGTTCCTGCACCGCAACTAGAAACAAAAACATAAATTCTAGAGTTTGCGGGCTGCTAGAAAGAAGTCGGTCTCTGCACGCCGTGGGCTCGTAACAATTATATAACATGCTATTATATGCTATTAAATTCTATTATGTTCCATTATATTTCATTACATTCCTATCTATTCTATTCTTTTTTTTTTATTTCATTCTATTCCATTATATTGCATTCTAGCAGATCCCATTCTATTCCACTATATTCTACGCTATTCCATTCTATTCAATTCTATTCCATTCTATAAAATTTTATTTCATTCAGTTGCATTTCATTTCATTCCATTCTAATCCTTTCTATTCTATTCTATTCTATTCCTTTCTAGTCCAAAATATTCATTTTTTTCCATTCTATTCCATTAAATGCCATTCTATAGCATTTTATTCCTATCTATTCTTTTTTGTTTCGTATTTCATTCTATTCTATTCTATTATATATCAGTATACTCCATAAAATTCCATTCTATTCCATTCTATTCCATTCTATTCCACTCTCTTCCACTATATTCCATTCTATTCCATTGTACCGCATTATTTCAGTATATTTCATGAAATTCCAAAACATACAATTTTTTTTCATTTTCTTGCATGACATTTTATTCCATGCCATTTTCTCCATTCTGTTCCGTGTTTTCCAGTATATTCAAGTCTACTCCATTCTATTCTAGTCTTTTACATGCTATTACATTCTAGTACATGCTATTACATGCTATTACATTCTATTACATGCTATTGCATGCTATTACATTCTTTTATGTTCCATTGTATTTAATTACATTCCCATCTATTCTATTATTATTTTTAAATTTCATTCTATTCCATTATATTAAATTCTAGCATATCTCATTCTATTCCAGTATATTCTGTTATATTCCATTCTATTAAATTATATTTCATTCAGTTACATTTTATTTTATTCCATTCTATTCCATGTTATTCCATTCTATTCTATTATATTCCATTCCATTCCATTTTATTCCATACTATTCCATTCTATTCCATTATATTCCCTTCTTCACAATTCTATTTAATTAAATTCCCTTCAATTCAATTCTATTACATTCTATTTCATACTATTTCATTTTATTTCATTCTATTTCATTTTATTTCATTCTATTTCATTCTATTTCATTTTATTCCATTCTATTTCATTCTATTTCATTCTATATGATTCTATTTCATTCTACTTCATTCTATTTCATTCTATTTCAGTATATTTCATTCTATTCCATTCTATTTCATTCTATTTCGTTATATTCCACTATGTTCCATTCTATTCCATTAAATATCATTCTATAACATTATGTTCCTATCTTTTAAATTCTGTTTTCTATTTCCATCTATTCAATTCTATTCTATTTCAGACTATCCTATTCTATTCCACTGTATTCCATTATATTGGTTAATATTCCATTCTATTCCATTTTATACCATTTTATTCCATTCTATTCAAATCTTTTCCTTTTTATTCCATTGGATGGCATAGAATCCAATAACTTTCCTCTCTATTGTATGCTATTCCATTCTCATCCATTTCACTTCATTATAATGCTTTCCGGTCTATTGCATTTCATTTCATTTCATTTAGTTTCATTCTATTGCATTATAATCCATTCAATTTAATTATAGTTTCTGTTTCATTCTATTCTTTTTTATTCCATTCCATCATATTTCATTCTACTATATTTTGTTCCATTGTATTCTATTCTATTCAGTTCTATTCCATTCTATTTCAATCTATTCCAACCTTTTCCTTTTAATTCTATTTTGTTCCATTTAATTCCTTTTTTTGTCATTCTATTGCATTTTTCGCATTATTTTCCATTATATTCCATTATTTTCTTTTATAATTCATTATGTTCAATTATATATTATTTTAATCCATTATATTCAATTCTATATCGTTATCTTCTATTCTATTATTATATATTCTAATTGCTATTTTATACAATTATATTCTATTCCAGCATATTCTATCGGATTCCATTAAATTCCATTCTATTCTATTCTATACGATTTGCATTTTATTCTATTCTCTCCTTTCCTTTCCATTTTATATTAATCTGTTCCATTCTGTGCCACTTAATACCGCTGTATCATCAATAAATATGAAATAAGCGATTTGCAAATGGTTCACAGTTGTAGAACCCTTTGGTCTGAAGCACACCTTGCAGCCTGCACTTTTCAATACATTCGTGCGCTTTTTGGTTCTAGAATCTTTGGTTTTGTTTTCATTCGCTGTGGTATTTTGACAGAATATTCGAGGGTGTGTTCGTGTGGGTTACGTTACTAGGGGAGAGCTGGATTAAGCTTTGGACCGAGCATAGGACCGCTGTGCTGGTACTTCCTGAGCCAAAAACTACATCCATTTTCTTCGTGACTATCCAACCCCTGACTGTATTCTACTCTATTCCACTCAATAGCTCTCTATTCCATTCCAATCCACTATTTTTTCCAATATATTCTAATCAATACTACTCGCTTCCACACTAAAGCTATGTCCATTAAGAATCCGGAATAATAAAATCATCTGTATCTGGGTAACGGATTGACTTAAAAATCAGTTTAATACATCAAAACAAAGGTAATTCACTGTTTTTAAGGAAAACATATCAATATAAATCATTTCTCTTCGTTTCTAATGAAGATTCACACTTTTTTTCTTTATTCCTCCCATCAAACGCTGCACACCTCCGGAGTCAACTTCCTTGGCACATTTGTTCCACATTGTGGTCATCTGAGTCGCGTCCCGAGCCGTTATTCCACTTTTCTTAAGCTTCCGCTTCATTATTGCCCAAAATCTCTCGATGGGCCGGAACTGCGGACAGTTGGGTGGATGTATGTTTTTATCGATGAAATCTACGTTATTATCGTGGTACCACTGGATGACTTCCCGGCTGTAGTGACAACTCACCAAATCTGGTCAAAACTTTAATGAAAGGGGGACCTTTATGGGCTTTAATGAAAGGTAGTACGCGGTTTTTGAGGCATTCTTCCGTGTACAGCTTCGAGTTCATCGTCTTATTCGTCACGAACATTTTGGTCTTTGCTCCACAGCTGCATATCCCTTGCCAAATCATCAGTTTTTTGGCAAATTTGTCCATAGAAGCCAACTTAAACTTCGTAAGAACATCTCCTCGTGCCGTCGCCATGTAGAATTTTTGGCCAGGAAGCTGTCCGAAATCCATTTTGACGTAGTTTTCACCGTCGATGAGCAGGCATCCTTGGTACTTCGTCAAAACCTGATGGTACAACTTCCGAGCTCGAGTTTTGGTGACGAAGTTGACGAGGTAGTTTTGACGGGTTTAAATTTCATTTTGACAGTCTTAATTTCATTTTGAAGAGTCTTAATTTCGTTTTGACGGGTCTTAATTTCGTTTTGACGACTCTTAAATTCAGAAACTTAAAACCCGTCAAAACTATACAACCTTGAAGAAACTGAAGACCCGTCAAAACACCCGGCAACCGCTAACCAGAAGGTTAATACCTCCGATTGCATTATGCCGGGCAAACGCATCTAACGAGCATTTTTCCAAAGTTTAAGGAGCATTTCCCCAAAAAGAAGGGTGCATTTACCCTTTGCCGTTCTCAACACCTTCTGGTTCAGCTTTCGGTCATATGTTCCACTACGACGCTTACCTTGAGGCACTCGATCCACGCTCTTTCGCTCCCTATAACGTTTGAGCACATCATACACGGTTGATTTGGCGATTTTCAACGTTTTTGCGATTTTTATTGCGGTCCACGTTGGATTATCAATGGGGTATGCAGAATTTTTTCTCTCCTCTCGGCTTCCATCTGGAATAACTTTTGACTCACTGCACAAAACACCGTGATATGTATACCACAGAAAGTGGGCGCTAAGGTAAACAAATCGCTGTAAAAGAATTCTTGCAGCGGTCACTTTCCGTGCCGCTGCAACACAATAAGTGATTCCGGATTCTAACTGGATAGAACTTTATGTGAAGGCGGACTTCAACCAGATTCAATATATTGCTAAAAAAAATGATAAAATTTCGTCCAATTCTAAGAGAGCCATTTTTTGCATATTGACTTCATATTTTAGAATATATTTTTTAGCGTGTAAGAATCGACTTAACAATTTTTACAATTTTTTTCATAAAAGTTAAAACAATTTGCTAGAAGTCTCTCATACATCACTTTTTTGTAAGTCTTTTCCTTTTTGAGTTATGTTGATTTAAAAAAAAATCGATCAAAAAACTGAAGCCTCTTTCAAGAGGCAGTCTAGATAAATTTAAAAAAAAATAACAAAGTATGCAGAGTTGCTTGAAAAGACGAAGTCTACTCACCCACAAAGTTTCATTGGATTCTGCCAATCACGAAGACGAGTTGGCGTGAAATTCGTCTATAGATTCTTGAGATCTTCGAAATTGCTGTGCAGTGACAAACATATCTGTCCGAATCCACAAATCAAATAAACCATGATTTCTGAAACAACCCATTCTATTTCATTCCATCTCACAAAAATTCGCCACACATACTCAAAACTTCCCGATCAACCGCACTGTCTTCACATCAAACCACAACCATCCCGTTTAAGATCTGTTGTAAATCGATCCCAGTGCCTACCACAACGGAGCGGTGAAAATTAAACGAGAGCATGTAATTACGCGCTCAATATAGTGAATGTTTCGTTCCACCAAGAAAAGAAGAAAAAAACTCGCCAACCCATCAAATTCTCCCACCGCAAAGCAGTCATATAAGTTTTATAAACAAGCCAATAATTGGCAAACACGAAACTTCGTGTCCAACCGTTTCGCGTTTATTGATTCTTTCACCTCTCACTCATCCGAATCGTTAACTATAACAAATCGTTCGCTTTCGGTTAACGTGGATCCCAAACATCGACTGGTGGGATTAATGATGATTCGAAGGTCGACTGGTCAAAGCCAAGAAGGTGCAGGGGTGGTCAGAGATTGAAGAGTGTGACCCGCTCTGCAACAATACAGCAAAAAGTCCACACGAGCTTACAGAAATAAGGAAAAAAAATATCAACGGTGGAAGACGGAGAAGAAGAATCAAACATCATAACATCAACGAAAGGTGCAGACCACCAAAGAAGACTCCACACCACCTCTGCCGTACGTGCTCTTATGGTCCACTCGAAGGGTCCCACGGGGTCAAACTTGTCAATCGGTGACAAGATTGGTTGCTCGCTCGCTGGGGATGAAGCATGCAGGAAGAGAGATGTGTTTATTGGTTCACAAATGTGAATATTAATGAATAGTGGAATAGGGTTACCAGCTGGATGTCTCACCACTGTGAGCAAAATGCGCGTTGACGTTCAATATAGGTTTATTTTAAAGGAGCAAGCAATTGAAGGTTTTGGGAGCCCCTTGCGACTATCCGGAGCACAACGCCATGCATCCCCCCAAAGATCACAGTCATGAAACTTAATGATCCGGAGGCGTGGCAGGGCCTAGTTGGTGCCTTCTCACGAGCGTAAATTTTTATTAAAGTCATTTTGTTTTTATCTCCGGCGGCGGAATCACTTCAAGACATTGCTCGTGGCGATGTCACTGATCTCGATATGCCTTCGAACCAAATCAAAACGGTCAAGCTGCCTAACTCCCAATATCATGCCCTTCTTAATCGAGGTATCCATTATAATTGACCTGCCTTAACAACATCCATTATTTGCCTAACAACAACTTGTCCATAATCAGTCAATTTGGCCTGAGCTGTATCATTAGCGCGGATCGACAGAGCAGCAAAGGAATGAAGAGAAGAAAAATACGACCCGAAGGTCGTCATCATCCACCGAGAAAGAGGCCACGCACAATAATTCATTCTCTAATTTATATCATTGTCCGCGCAATCGCTACCGCTTGGATCAAAGCCGCGCAGTGGGTAACTCCACCGCCACCGGCAGCATTCAGTAGCAGCACAAAATCCGGAATTATACCAGGATCGCTGAGTCCAAAAAAAAAGACACCGCACGATCAATTTCGTGCAATCTCATTTCGGCTTAATCTTTTTTACAGAAATATTTATGATCCCGTCTCTATCAGACCGCGGTGGCCGAGCACACAACAAAAGCCCAAACGAAAGCTTTCATTAACGGTAGGCCTGGTAGAGGAGTTGTAACAATATTTAGTGTACACTTTAGCACAATCGCTTTCCTGTTTTATTGTTATTAAGTCTTCCGTCACCGGCAAGAGATCTCATTCCAACGATTTCTTTTTGTCAGAACCAACCCACAAAAATGGGGGGTAGTCGTTAGTCCTGCTTAAACTCGTCTCATGGTTTTGCTGTGTGTAGCTAATGCGGAATGTAGAAATGTGTGGAAGGAGTTCAACAGAAGTAAAGTGAAATACATGAGAGACTTGAGGGTCGGCGGTAAGGCCTTTAGTAGATTGGGGAAAACAAATCTGTCTTATTGGATGGAGCTGCACAAGAGGTCAAAAACTACATAACAGGATCGTAATCCAATCTAATCTAATCTAATACAAACGCAGCCAGTACGAGAAAGCATCCTGGAAATAATTGGGTTAGATGACGCCAAATTATTTTTTTTGTCAATATTGATGAGTGCAGCATATTAAAGATATGCCATACGACCGTACCATACGCTCCGAGTTAAGAATAATAAAATAATATTTAAATAAATGATGAAAAGCGTAAATTCAGTATGCAATTTCATATAGAATAGTATGTAAAATATAGTGAAAGGATATTATAATGTGAAACTATAATAACTATTACACATGTATGTAAACTGCTGTCCTGCTGCAAGTGTAGAAAGACCCGCGCTTCCATTATTAAACTTAAAGCTTATACAATGTAGCACAGCTTCGAATAAATTATTTTACAAAACCTGGGAATCCCAAAGACAATCTGAAATTATATGTCACATAAAGAATATTTTTTTTATTATTTTGATTTCTTTACCGTTTTCCATTTCGCTATACTCTTATATTTTTTCTCGTTATTTTATATTGTATTTAATATTATAATAAATAACATTATTAAAAAAATAATAAAAAAAAAAAAAAACAAAAAAAAAAAAAAAATAAAAATTAAAAAAAAATGAAAACTATACTTAACTCAAATATAATAGTAAGTTTAAGAAAGATTAATATATTTATACACAAAAATAGACACAGACAAAAAAATATGTACATACAAAAAATACCCGCCAACCCCAGGTATAACACACAAATCATAAATTACGTCCCCACCACCAAATTAACACAACCTGGTCAACAAAAGAACACAGCAGATCACACCACAAACCAAAAACAAAAATCCCACAAAATTATAAAAAATATTTATGAAGAGGGAAAGATAATTCTTCAAAATACGCCTTCTAAAAACCTCCTCTTACCCAAAATTAACACGAAATTTTTGCGACACATTAAACAGGGCATAACTTTTTTACCATTGGGTAAAAATCAACCAAATTTTGCACACTTTCTCATTGATGTGTATTGTTTACATGCTGTCAAACTTGAAGTCGTGTTTTTCGATTCAACGAAAATGGAGGTGAACCAACGCGAGTCGAGAGAACAAATTCTTTCCAAACACCTGGAATTTCCTGACCTGTCGCACCGGCAGTTGGGAAAAATGTTGAACATTCACCATTCAACCGTCTCCAGAGTGTTGAAGCGTTTCCAGGAGCGGTTGACGTTGGACCACGGCAAAGGAGCTGGAAGAAAACCAGGACCGGAGAACAAAGAGACCGAGGGAAAGGTGAAGCGGATGATTAAAGCAAATCCCAACGTCTCAAGCCGTGATTTGGCTAAAACGATCGGCATGTCGCAGAGCTAAGTCCAGAATGCAAAGAAGAGAGCTAAACTACATACATACAAGGTACAGAACTTCCCAAACCACGTTGAGCGGCAACAATCGACGGCTAAAACTCGGGCACGGAAGCTCTACGAAAAGATGCTGACAAAATATGGCTGCTGTGTGATGGACGACGAAACGTATATAAAAGCCAATTTTAAGCAAATTCCGGGGTTGGAGTTTTTCACCGGCAAGAGCAAGTTCTATGTGGACGTCAAATTTAAGAAGAAGAAAATGTCGAAGTTCGCCTCCAAATATCTCATTTGGCAGGCCATCTGCTCTTGCGGAATGAGGAGTGAGCCTTTCGTGACAAAGGGCACAGTAAATGGCGAGATCTACAAATCTGAGTGCCTCGAGAAGCGCCTTTTGCCGTTCTTGCAGCAGCACGACGAAGCTCCGCTATTTTGGCCAGATTTGGCATCATGCCACTATTCTAAAAGTGTCCTGGAGTGGTATGAGGCCAATTCTGTCCATTTTGTTCCAAAGGACATGAATCCGCCAAACTGTCTGGAGCTGCGCCCGGTGGAGCAGTACTGGGCAATGATGAAGCGGGAACTTCGGAAGAGCAAGAAGACAGTCAAAGACGAGAAGGACATGTTAAGAAAATGGGAAAAAACTGAGAAACTGGTACCGGATGACACTGTAAAGACTTTGATGGAGGGCATCAAGCGAAAATGCGTTCAATTTTACACTCAAGGCTCCATCGATTAACTTTTCTTTTGATTTTTGAAGTAAATATATGTATAAAACTACCCTAAAATTTTGGTTTGATTCTAAACATTATAAAAAAATTGGCATGACATTTTTGGTGTCGCAATAATTTCGTGTTCGCCCTTTAAAAATATAGAAAAAATTGTTTTTTCAACCAAAAACAACACACACCAAAACCCCACAAACAAACACCACCCCCCCCCCCCCCACCCCCCCCCCCCCCCCCCCCACAAAAAAAAAACCCCCCAAAACACACCCCCCCACAAAAACACACAAAAAAAACACCCCCCCCCCCCCCCTCCCCCCCCCCGCCCAAAAAAAACCCCCGACCAACCCACCCCACCAACACACACAAAACAAAAAAAAAAAAAAAAAAAAAAAAAAAATAACTCCCAGAAAAAAACACACCCTCTCCCCCCCCCCCCCCCCCCCCCCCCCCCCCCCCCCCACAACCACCCCCCCTTTCCGATGGCAATCTTTTGTGATCACACGACCCGTGGAGGCACCAGATAGGAACCTATAAGGACCTCCCTCTCTCCAGGCTGTCAACTCACCATTTGAAGTTCCACCGGAAATGCTATACAATCTCCAGAAAAAGTGGAACCACTCAATTTTTGAATACTTAAACTCTCCACGAAAATCAAGCAAAATTTTCGTAGTAGATATTGAGCGATTAAAGATCCTTACGCTCTTTGGTACACAACTATAAAACTATGCTGTCCATAGCTATTGCGGTACAAAAATTGTTACGCCACCTTGTGAAATAAATAAATAAATAAATAAATAAATACAAAAGTACAACCGGTTAACAGACCCACTAAAAAAATTAAAAAAAACACAAACTTTCCTTTGCGTGACAAATACTGTCGAACAAAAACAAGAACCACTGTACTGTTTCTTAAGAATTTCGCGGAGAAAACCCCGCGCTCAGAATTGGTTCTTGTAAGGCGGAACTCTTAAGCAGGGTTTCCACCTGACCGAACATTGCCCGCAACTTGCCCCCTTCGTCGTGGGGTACAACAATCGAGTAGACTATCTGGTCTTTTCACTCCAACGCAAAAACGGCACATCCGGGCACTGCACGGTCTAGCGATAAACCTTTTCTGGTCCAGCTTAGATTGTCTCAATACGTGTGTATATACGAACGAGGCGGAAAACAGGGAAAATAACCTGGCGTGCTGTTCCGCCTTATACTAAAAGGTGAAATGAAATCGTCTCTAACGATACGATGCCAATGCTTGGGAAGTTTGATTGGGAATGTTTCGTGTAACGGCAAAATAAGATCGTATGGCGTAACCTACAATGCAGAAAGGGACTCGTTGCATCTTTTTTCTTGCATCCGACTTCCTCCCTACTTTGCCAAATAATGACATCAGATCACCACAGCATGAAGCTATTTAAAAAAGGTTGTACTTATCTGTTCTATGTCCTCTATCCATTACTGTCCCTGTCCTCTCACACGTATTCCAGAAATCCACGAAGCCAGATTCAATCTGTACGCCTTTGGTCATGCGTTCCAACGCCTGCACTCGCTGGTCCAGCCTTCCGTCTTTGAAGGAAGAAACCGCTGCTATACCGGGTACTTGCCGGCCAGCAGCAGCCAGCGCTCGCTTCACGCGCCTCTCCCGAAGGTGGCATCCGTTACCAAGAATCAGCTAACAAATGAAAGTTTTGCCGAAAATCAGCTAATAAACAAAAAATTGACAGAAATATCAGCAAACGTAACTGCCGAGTTGATCGGCTGTTGGAGATTTTGCCGAGATAAATTGAGTGTGTAGTAGAGGATGCTAATTGATTACATTTTGATCAAATCTTGACAACTTATTCAACACGACGTATACCCCTCTGGCTCGAATAGTTTAAGTACTTTGTGTGACCACCTTTGGGTTCAATAACTGCTCGGCATCGTCGTGGCATCAACTCAACAAGCTTAGCAGTTGTTTCCGGGGTGATTTTGTCCCATTCAGTTGAGATTACATGCCGCAATTGCTGGTTGGTTTTTGCTCCTGGACCTTAATTTTCAAAATTGACCGATCGGATTAAGGTCGGCAGACTGTGCTGGCCACTCCATGACCTTGATACGCTTTTCCTTGAACCACTGCGAAACCCGCTTTGAGGTGTGCTTCGGATCTCCGTCTTGTTGGAACGTATATCTGCGCCCCAACTTTAGCTTCTGTGCAGACGCTTGAAGTTATCGCTTCAAAATGTCCAAATAAACCTCCTTGGTCATGATCCCATCAATGAACTCAAGTTCTCCAACGCCGGATGTAGCCATAGACGACTCTACCTGCAGAAAAAAAAATCAAAGTCATGCTCAGTTGGTTGAAAAATCTATGTTGGTAAAGTAACTCACCACCGCCATGCTTGACTGTAGGCCGCAAACACTCCTTTTTCAAACTTTCACCGGTTCGCCGCCATTTTCTAGTGATACCATCAGACCCAAATAGCATTACTTTCGTCTAGTCTGACCAAATCACCTTATTCCAGTCATCACTGGCCCATGAAATGTGGTCCTGGGTCCACTTCAATATTTTTTGTGAAGCTGGATAATATCGGCAATATCACGGTAGCTTTTCCCAGTTTTGTGATGTTCAATAATCAAATTTTCGGATGGTGATCTAAATTTGTGGTTTTTTGGGCATTTTGCAACAAATAACTTTCAATTTTGTACACGAATCTGAAATTTGAGCACGAAAACTTCAAGAGCACTAAATGACAGCTGGACACAATGTTTACATTCGGGAAAGTTTCAGAATATACACTAAATCTCTGTAAAACACACGTAAATCGTAGTATCCGTTTGTGGGTTTGCGGTATTTTTTACCCTTTTTCAGAATTCATCACAAAACAATCTCAAGAAAAGATATAAATGCCGTATTTTCAATGGCAATGTGAAAAATAAACATTAATTGATAAATCATGGAGGAACACTCATCAAATTAAACGGCACATGCCTCTGAATTGTCATTGTGATGTATATATCAGAGCATGTGATATTGTATTACATTCCACATGAGGTAGCTTCTTGCATGAAACAGTTTCAAGAAAGACGAGATTTTGCCTACAACATTATCGACTATATATCGAATGATCCAGAACATTACACGATTTATAATCTAAATGTGAAAGTTTTGTGACGCTGCATTTATGTGCATGATATTGAATAGAAATTCACACTACATTTTCGAGCTGTGTGATTTTCACCAGAAAAAAAAAAGTAAATTGGTAGGAGGGGGCGGGGGGTTGGAAAAACTTTTTTTGCATACTGTATCTGATTTTGCAAGCAAAGAGGTAAAAAAAGATTCATTTCGTTCATTTCTCAAAACTCTCAAAAGCACCTGCACGGAAATAACACTCTTACATAAAATCCTGTAAATTTAAGACTACTTCGATGCACATAAAAGGAGCGGCCCGTTAGACAGAAACTTGCATCTGTTCTTAAATTTATAAGACTAATAAAACTCAAAATGCAAACTTACATGAAATGACGTAAAAATGCATCTTGATGCCAGTTTTCATCGAAAGCATCTATGGACGGTTCATTTTATAAAGAGGACACTTTTGTAACGCGATAAAAAGCAGAAATTTTACTCAATTTTGATACAATTCGCTTCTTCGTGTACTTTAATACACTGACATATGACTGTCATTTTTTATTTGATTCAAAACAGTTTGAGTTAAGCAAAATGGAGCGCATTGATAAAGACACTAGAGTTTTGATTATTCGAAAGTACTACGAGGGACTGTCTTGTAGGCATATTGCTCGAATAGAAGAGGAGCATACTGCGGAAGATTTGCCAAGATCTAGAACCAGGAGCGGCCCTGTTAACCCGCAAAAGGAGAAGAAATGTGTTGAGCTTCAGTTATCTAAAAAATCGAACTAAGTCCGACAGGTTACCAAGAAACTGGGAGTATCCGTTGGATTTGTCCAAAGCCTCAAAACGAGAAAAACGCAAAAAACGCCACAATGGAGAGTGGTACAGCTGGAATGAGCCAAAGAGCGATGCCGGAAGCATAATAAAATGTTAAGAAAGCATCCCAATCGTTGCATTTTGATGGATGGCGAAACATATTGCAAACTGGACACAACTACGCTCCCGGGCCACAGTTTTATAATTCAGTTATTGGGGAAAACGTAACTGATGACAGAAGAACGATCAGAATGGAGAAGTTTGGCAAAAAAGTTCTTGTGTGGCAGGTTATTTGCTAATGTGCCAAAAAAGTTTGCCATTTTTCACCACTTTCAACGGTGAAGGTTACAGCGAGGAATGCATAAAAAAGCGTCTTGTTCCTCTGCTTCGTGAACGATCGGGCGCTACTGGGCAATAACCACCAGGCACCAGGATGGCAGAGAGGCACAATCTGTCTGTTCGGATCAAAGGTCGGATTTAAAAACAAACCGTTTTTGGCTATCATCCTATCATAGTGATCAAACTATTGAGTTTAATTAGATATAATTGTCAAGTTTTTTGCCTCAGTGTCGGTAAATAGGCTTTTTGCCTACTCACAATTTTTAGTTTGCTTCCCGTGCACAACTTCCTTCTACCTCGTTTTTGCGAATTTCTGGTTATAATTTAGTTATGAATTTATTGCAATTAATCATTTTTTGTTATGCACTTCTAATTTACCTGTCTGTCCTACGATGTCTGTTAGTACTACGTCGTATGTCGAATGTAGACCGTTTCCGTGACTGCTCGTGGGACGCACGAAAAAGTTTAGGCACCGCTGTACCGTTCACCTTTGTGTTGTCAGTTGTTGCGATTGAGATCTAGATTATTTCCTGTCATTCATCTAATTCTCACAATACTCACCGTCTTCTATGTTGTGATCGTACAACCAAATTTATAATTAGCACACGGAACTCCACTCAATTTCACTCAATTTAACTAAGACACTTAACTCACCAAATTCTTCGACTTCTATTGAACGCTTTCACTATACCATTCAGTTTGTTTTTATTTTTCTCTTTTCCTACCTTTGACGTATGTCCTTCTCACTCTCTCTATCTCTCTCTGTCTCTTCTACTCTTCTTATACTATGTCATCTGACATGTTAACCTCGTCGGCGCGTATGGCTGCGTACGGCCAGTGCTGCCAGAACACTGTCAATGAGTTCAAAAAAATGTGGCCATCTGCTAGCCAAAAGGTATCGCAGAGAACTGTGGAAAGGCTACTGAAGAGTATTCGTCAAAGAGTGCATCAGTTTCATATCTAGGAGCATTTGATGAAAATAATATTTTCAATTCAAATTTAATTGAAAATTCTTTAAGGCCATGGGTGGTAGTGGTAAATATTAAGGTCTGTATCCACAACAATCCGAACAACTCTACACATAAGTAAAACACAAATTTCGCATTATATTTCAATTGTGGTTGATTAATTCAGATTCATAGAATATGATTTAAAAATTCACGAAATCAAAGCATAGTTATTCGATATTTGAAAAAAAAAATCAAATTTTGCGCTTCACTCCATCCATAAGGATGGACGCATTGGACTCTTTAGATACCGTGGTGGCCAGCTTTGTCCAATGATGTGTTTGATATTCCAATGCCTTCTTCGTCCTGAAATGCTGTAGCATTTCAGCTGTAGCATTTCTGGCCATATCAGAATAGAAAACCAACCAACCTTGGGAGCTGCGTGAAATCCCCTAGGACATAAGTTTCATCGTCCATAACAACGCCATGAAAACTACTTCAAATGTTGGTAGTACGAAGGTCGAGCCCGTGATTTTGCTATCAAGTTCTGTTATTGATTTGTCAATGCGATTTGAAACTGTTTTTACTTTATACGACTTCAGCTCCGTACAATGTTTTAAGTCAATACGAGAACATAATATGCGTATGTACAAAATATATCTGACATCCACTAGACTGCTGCTGAAATAAAAATAAAGATTAGATATGTAATTATATCCTAGTAGTCCTGGAAAAGCTGCAAACAGAATAGATCATTCCAAATGTCAAAGATAAAATTTTAATGAAAGATATTATTTTATATGACATGTTGTTAAATTTCTTCTCAATACCATTTTAGTAACATTATAAAGATAGCAATTGGAGTGATCGAAGAGCCGGCTTTGATCATTTCTGAAATAAGTGGCTTATCTTACCATAAAACCACTAAACACAATATTTAAATATAATCCTATACTGCTTATAAGCACATGTCAGTCTTATATAAATATAAGTTTTCGCGACAAAATTTTTGGAGTAGATCTTACGTTTTAGGCTGGCCCAAAAATTCTCGATGGGACGCAGCTGAGGGACGTTGGGCGGGCGCGCCGGCTTTGGTATCACATCGATATTCAGCCACTCCATCTACTCCAACGATCGCTTCGAGTAGTTGGCCGACACCAGATCCGGCCAGAATACCGCGTCTTCGCCCTTATGGTATTTCTTGATGAACGACGCAACCTCCGGCAGGCATTTCGTACTATAGATTTCCCCATTCACGGCCAGTCCGGAGCAAAAAAAGAGCGGCAGTAGCCACAGTAGCACCTTCTTGGGGAACTTGGTGTGTGAAATGAACTTTACCTCGGAGCTCACTTCCTTCGTGGGCGAAGTAAAATACGAAGTGCCCTGCTAGTCGTTGCCATCCAGGGTGAGATAGGTCTCGTCGTCCATCACCACGGCCACGTCGCGATTCGCCGGGAAAATCGAGTTGACCATCTTATTTAGCCGCCGCCGCTGCGTCATTGAATGCAGCTCCGAAACCAGTGGACGCGACTTCCGCTTCCTGACATGTAAGTTCATGTTCGCCAGGTTCCTTTTCACTGTTTGGCCGGTTGAACCGACCTCCCGGCCAAGCGAACACAGCGATGTAGCCACTTTTCCCTTGGTCTTCCTCTTCAGCATCCTTTGGAGCTTCTTGGCGCTCAGGGTCGTCGGCCGTCCGAAACCGGGCTTTCTTTCGATGCTCTGATTGTTGTCTAATAGTGCCAAGATGTTGTAGATGCCGGAACGGGCCGCACGATGTCCGTTATCGACGCAGTGGGTGCCATTCTTTGAACGCGCACCCTTCTGAACGGAGTTGCTTCACTGTTTTTGCCATCACGGTTAGAGTTCGACTGATAGAGCTGTCAAATTTTGTCTGCTGACTCATGGGTTACTATGATTGATGCTGCATGGGTAGTTTTGTTAGTGCGGGTGAAGGCAAACCCTTGAAAAATCGGCAATTTTTGTATATTTTTTTCAATGCAAACGTTAGCTGAAGTTGAGAAGTGAAATTTTAAATTAAATGTTATGCTGAAATGCTGAAAAAATATAGGCCGGGAAGCTCTTCATGTTGCTCCAGGTTCTTGAAATAAATGCGTTTGGAGTGCAAAGATGATTCCAAAGCGTGTTGAAATTATTAATTAAATGAGAATGGAAAATAATATGATTTGATTTACAGGTATGTGTATACAAATTGATTTATAGGTGATTCATGATCTACGCCAACCAGCGTCTCCATGTTTCAGCTGGCAGTCTTTTGTGATCATATGACTCGTGGAGGTGTGAGGTAGGAACTTGTAAGGACCAGAAGTCGGTCGCACCCTCCTTCGAAGTTGTCAACTCACCATTTGAAGCTCATTCCAAATAGTAGAGCGATTTGAGACACTCTTTCTGGAATCGCTCTATTTCTTGGAATCCTACCTGCGGCACATGATACGCAGTTTATCTGGCCGGTGACTAGAAAAATAATGTTTTCAAGAAGTCGTCATTTTCCAAGATGCTTTTAAGAATTGACTGCGTTAGTGTGAGACTAGATTAGATAAGATTAAACACATGATACAAATCTCTGAGTAAACCACCAGTAGTGATACATTAAAACAGAATACAAACGATGCTTTAGGAAGCAAGCTTAAACAGATCATTAAAAATATGATCAAAACAACCCCATCTTACAGTTCTGTATTTTAAGAAAGTCAAAATAAATATACGTAGCAAAAAAATAATTCGCGTCTCAAAAGTAACCGACCATGATTACGCAAATATTTAGGCTCAAAGTTATTTTTTATGAAACTGCGAACGTACGCATTAAGAAATTGTGCGTGCCTTCGGAGAGGAAATGAATGACTTCACTGTTTTTTGTGAGCGGCAGCCACACGACACACAAAAAACGATTTTCTCATTGTAATGATACTACAAACAGCCTCCATTTGCGGCCACTTTTTGTCGCACCTTGGCTTCGAATTGAACCTGTCCGTCGGTTGGCATCCCGATTTCAACCACAAGAGAAAAATTAATCATTATTAATCGTTCTTACCTGTTGTCTGTTCACCTATCCAGTTCATCGAGTGCGCTCTTATACTTTCGTTTTTCTTTTATCGTTATTCGTACAACTAGCGATGATGTTTTAAATAGTAGATGGACACTTTGGGAAGTTTTTTCTTCTTCTTAGAGTTTGCTGCGTGATACCAGTTAAAGGATAAACCCCCAGCATAAAAGTAGGAGAGTAAATGCAATAATCCGACAATGTCTTTCGTTCAGCATTTGGCAGTGCAAATTTATAAGCTGTCCGAAAAAGCAACAGCGATCAATCATCAACAGCATCCAACAACATAATTTTCAATCGGCATGTGTATTTGCCACAACTCATCAACAGTGAAGTGTGCCCGTGCTGTAGCTTTTCAATATCGGTTGATACTCAGAATATTCACATTCAGGATGTAATCCTGACGGCCCCACCAACATAGTTTTACGGCTTCTGGCATCTTTCTCGATTCGTGGAATGTCGAACGGATGTCTTTCTCTCTGTGTGACCCTTCCTCAAAACCGGACAATCGACGGATGTTGCATGGCAACTACCTTATCTGCTCGTCGAGCCCGAAACGAGGTCCAAAATTAAAACGGAATGAATTACTGGCGATCCGTAACACGACGGTTGGGGCCGGGACTCCTAAGAAGTGTGTGAAATGACATTAGGTGGTCTCGTTTAAAGCTTAATTTGGAAACCAAGCAGGCATAGGCGATGGGGGTGAAAATAGTGAAGAGTGGACGTCACGAGATAACGAAAGAGTGACTCTCGTCTCGTCTCGCTAGGCCATTCAGTTCACCGGCTGTGTCGCGTGTGTGTTCCGAATTCAAACCGTTGAATGTTTCTGTTGAAGGGAGTAAATGGTACAAATGTTGCCCCGGACATGCTCGGCCGAAGGCGTTTACATTTTCGATTAAATTAAGTCACAAGCAATTAAGTCGTGAGGGGCGGCCGGTGTAGGTCACATTATTGTTTCTGCTGCCATGTTTCAGTTGAATGTTTTGCTGTTCTATTTAATTAACGTTCGTGATGGATTTAAGTTCGGAATGAGTTGGGCACGATCAGCCAAATTTGCCCGGATTGAGATGTCGGCTGCCCAACTGGTGCAGTGTTAAGCAATAGTCAACTAGTTTTTTTTTTACCTTAATGAAGTCGACGAGATGAAATTACTCAGAAAGATTCTTGACATAAAATTTAGATATTGAAATACTACCATTTGGGTTAGCTGATGAGAAGGAGCTCGATATAGTGAGAGAAGTGCTGAAAGATCAAAATGCATCAGATTAGCTAAATTATGCTTCTTCTTCTTCTTCAAGGTTTTGAACGCATCTGTAGCAATCATTTGATTAGTTTTAAATTTAGTGTAAAATATGCACCTTTTTCAATGCCGTTGGCATAAAAAAAACATAATTTCGTTGACAGTATTCACATAAGCATAAACATGAATATGATTGACCATCCAATGTGGCTATTACCAGATCAGCTGTTGTTTTTTTTATAAACGACACTCTCCATTCATCGGATGCATTCGTGTCAGCGACCAGATCAGCTGTTATTACACAGAAAACAAACAGATGATGCTTGGGACTACCACACATCTTCAACGTGTAAAACCTGGTGATCCTAACACAATACCGGCAGCACCCTCACCTGAATGTTGGTTAAAATGGGGGTAGGGTCTCCATTTAGTTTATTTTAAGGAGATGCACGAATATATAATTAAATGTAATTACTATTTGAACCAAAAGTGAGGATGCTATTGAGTGTGATACTGATTCACATCATTGAGAAAACAAACTTTTTTTTAACTACAATTACGAGTCAATTTGAACCGATTTAAACCAAAAGTAGGGATGCTGTTTTTGCCATTCATAAAGTGTGAAGGTGGTTTACTTCGTTGGGGAATCGTTCGAACCGATTTAAACAGACAGTAAGGCTACTAATTAGCGGTGGACAATGCTTGAAGAGGACCTGCGAGCACTCGGAGTTTTTGAGCGACAGGTGTTAAGAACCATCTTTGGTGGGGTACAGGAGGACGGACTATGGAGGCGAAGGATGAACCATGAGCTCGCGCAACTCGCCGGCGAATCCAGTATTCATAAGGTGGCAAAAGCTGGAAGGATACGCTGGGCAGGACATGTGGCGAGAATGCCGGGCAACTATCCTGCAAAAATGGTGTTCGACAGGAATCCGGTTGGTACAAGGCGACGTGGGGCGCAACGAGCAAGATGGTCAGACCAGGTGTAGCAAGACCTAGGGGGTACAAGGTGTCCAAGGGATTGGAGAGGAGCAGCTACGAATCGGGCATTATGGAGGGATATTATGTATCAGGCTATGTTATAGTATTGTGACGTTATGCCATGTAAATAAAAATAATAAATAAGGCTACTAAGGGACCCTACAAAGAATTATGTTGGTTTACATTATTGAGAAGAAAAAAAAGTTTTTTTACACTTACTATTGGCTGCTTTGAACCGATCAAAAACAATAGTAAGGAAGTTGTTGAGGCCACTCACAAACGTGTAATGGTGGTTGACTACATCAAGAAAACAAATATGTAATTCAAACTCCGCTTATTGACCGCTTTGAACCGAATTCCAACAACTTTACAGATGCTGTTTGGGGAAACTCACAAAGTGTGATGGTGTTTTACCAGACAGAAAAAAGAGAAAAATAACGCTTCAATGCCGCCAGTAAGGATTCAATTAGTGCCACTTATGAAAAGTGATAGTGGTTTACATCTGTTCTGGCAGCACTGGTCATTCCCTTGCCGCATCAAAGTGTTAGTTGAAAGCGGGAGGTAAGATGGACAGAGATGATAGATGAGAGACAGAAAGTGTGAGAGAGGTGTAAAATCGACAATCGTATATAGTAAAGTTGATTTGGAAGTGAGTAGCTCAAGCGAGAAGGAAAGTGGTGTTTGAAAGCTAAAAGCGACCGAAAATTTGATGGGCTTAAAATGGTGAGTTGACAACTTCGGAGGGTGCGACCGACCTCTGGTCCTTCCTCACTTGCTTTTGAAAGGAGATTCTCTTCCCTAGTTCGTGTGTTTCATGTAAGTGTCTCTGCTTTCGGGCACGCCCACACGTTTTTGGCCCTCCATACAAAAGCTTGATGATCACAAACATCAATAGGATCCTGATCAAATCATTTTTCAGATTATTTTACTGCTATGGGAAGTTACCTTGCTACGATAGAAGGTACTATTACATAATCATCATAAAAGCGACCAAAAATTTGATTGAATAGCGCAGGAAATTACACTGAAAACAATGCAATAGGACACAAAGTTTTAAAGTGGAATTTGACATAAGATAGGACGAACAAGCGGGCGTATACAAAGTGTGGCCCGTGTAGACGATAGGCAGAGCTTTATGCCGGAGTTAACGTTTGTATCGCTTTACGAATTGAGGGAAAATTTGTAAGTAGAACGTATTAGTATAATGGAAAAAGAAAAGTAATAATGAAGTGTAAATCCAGGAGCAGCTTGAGGTTATGGTGAATTAAAGAAAAGGTTAACAAGAGAGGAGATGAACTAAAATTTAGAGTAAGGAATTTTAAACATTATTTAAAATTAACGCCTGAATTTATTAAAATATTACAGTTTGATCTTCATAAATTTGGGGCGATTCGCAAAGATTAGTTTGAAAAATTATTTGATCCGAACATAATCAAAAATTCTATTCCACATCGGACGGCCTTTGAAACTCTATTCTACATCGGACGGCCTTTGAAATGACCTATTTTTCTTCCAAAGGCGAGCTATGTTTATCCTGCTCGATGTCGGAGACAATGTCCAAGGATGTGGAGTGGGTTCAATGTGGGAAATGTAATCAATGGGCTCATTATTCGTATGCTGGTGTAGATAGCCAATACCGCCAATACCAGGAGATAGCCAATACCGTTTGGCATTGCCTATATTCACCATCATCATAAGTTCGCGAGTACAGGGACCAAGGCCACGGATATAGGGGAAGAGGTGGTAAAATGAACACGTTTAGCATTTTTTCGTATTATTCTTCAACGACGCAATAAAACACGAAACAAAGTATATCACATAATTTTTGAATACATACCCTTTATGAACATAGGGTGTGGTAATATGAACATATACAGGTGGTAATATGAACACCCCGTGAGAGTAAAATGAACATAACTGTCATCGGCAGCTTTCATGCTGGTTCAATCGACAGCTTCCATGTTAAGCATTGATAACTAATAACGATTTTGGCAAAAACAATTCATTTCATTAGTTTTTGGAGTAACTTAAAACAAAAAAAAAGATTCGCCCACGTTGATGCATTCAGTGTAAGATCTCACCAACTATGAACTCAATTTTTGGAGACTTGATTGCAGAATCGGCATTTGAAATCGTTCTCGTTCACACTACATACAGTGTGGAACCACGTCAAGCAGGAAATACACTTATCCCATCCTTGACCGTCGATTGAATCCGAAAACATAGCACCACATAGATCGCATAACACATCTTCACAGCTATCATCCTGTGTTTGCACCTTGCCTCGTTTTTTCGCTGGTTTTCGGCTTTTTTCATTGCTTTGATCGTTTTTGATACTTCCGACGCTGTTATACCATGAAAATAGCTGTCCCAAGTAATCTCAACTGCTGGTTCGGATTTACGCTTCCGCTTTGAGGTTCTTGGAGCTGCCATCTTAGGCAGTGGAAGAATTTCCATCGGGGATATATTGAACGCCGAGTTGGGAGAGGCTTCAAAAGGTGTCTCCACCAACGAAATATTGAGCGAGGTGTTTGGAGCAGCTTCTGAAGGTGGCTCAATCTGATAGATCTGGTTCACGTCAGGCACAAGAGCATCTTCAGGAAGCTCATCATATTCAGGATGGACGATAGCGTTCGGCAAAGAAATTTGCTGTACTGTTGATCCATCGACCACCATCGGATTAGTAATAGTGATCAACGTTACGGTAGTGCTTAGTGGTTGGTCAGTCACTTCGGAAGGAGCAAAGTCTTCATCGATGAACACATTTCTGTTAAAATCCTAAATGCCCGTCTTACGGAAACCATTTACAGCAACAGCAACCGAAACGGCTTGCGGAAATGAAATGCCCAGCAGCTCCGAGACGTCGTACAGCCCGATAATTCTTCCAGGATTTCTGCGCATAAAATCTTCACAAGCATTGGCGTAGTAGGTTTTGAAAGGTGCCATAAAGGCCACATCCAGCGGCTGCAACTTGTTTTAGTTTAGTCCACATTTTTTTTAGTAAATGTAGGTGAAAATTGTAATTACAATATTTACCGTGCTAACTCCCGTTTCATCGGCATTGAATATGCGAGATGACTGAAACCGGTTCGCGTCCAAATGGTGGCAAAGAATGTCATAAAAAGTATTCACTGACGGTTTGTTGAAGCCTCTAGCTCTTGCGGTAGATGTTGCTTCTGGTTTCCGGCATGAAATGATAGGATTCCGCCTGAAATATCCCAGCAACCAAAAGTTGCCAGCCATTTGTGTCTTCCGATTAAAGTTGTACGGCAGGCCGTTCAGCTCTGCCAACTCATAAGCAAGTCTGCGTACGTCTTTCCTGTTCACTCCGTAAAATTTTGCCTCAAGATCGAGAATATGGTTAGTTATCTCCTGTTCTTGTTCTGGCGTGAAAACCGTTTTCTTCGAGCCGAGTCCACTTTTTTCCCAGGAGATGCAATCCACCTGGCAAGAGTTATCCTTGGGATGTCGTACTTAAAGGATGCAAGCTGTACGGACATTCGCCTTCAACGGCACGCTTTGCCGCAGCCATCTGCTCATCTGTCCAGGTTTGCCGTTGCGTTTTCCTTTCGTAAATCCGAGGCATCTATGAACGCAAAATGAAATTGTGCACTGTTCATTTTACCACCAGCACCGGGTGTTCATTTTACCCCCAAAGAGCTTTTCACTATTTTAACATGAAAAACAGTGTACAAGTACTAACCTTTGCTAGTAGTTGCTGAGAAACGAGATGAATTACTGGTTTCACAGCGATACAATTAAAGCATTGCTTTTAAATAACAAAAAAACCTTAATTTACCAGGGCCTAATTTAACTTGAACTCGTAGAAGCAGAAAGCGTGGTTTGTTTTTGTTTAATATTTTCGTCGTTTGACAGTTTATCAGAGCCTAGGGTGGCTCTAACAACTTTCGTCGCCTCAAAGATAGGGTGGAGTGATAATTCTTTTAGTTTAGATATATAAATGCTGAAATTTAAACACCTGTTCATATTGTAACGCGGTGCGTTTATTTGGACCAATTTTGTATAAATGTAAATATGTAAATACTAGATTTGTAGTTCAAGGTAGTGTAGATAGTAGATTATGTGTTTCAAATTAGATTTTCGTTTCCAATTGGATTCTTGTTTTGAGTCGTGTTATTCATTGTACATTTGTTCTTATTGCATTCTTATTGCATGATAGGTGGAAGCTTTTTATAGCACGCTAGGATGAAAGTTTATTTTTATGGGAGGCTACATATGCGAAAGAGATGGAAATCAAATGAACACCTGAATACAATACAATGGCTAAGCCGAACATTATTTCTCGCGTCCGATTCAGTTTCTTTGATTCCGTGGTTTCTTGGGCAATGGAGGTTTTAATCCCGGCGATGACACTAGCGAATCGGCTGGAAAACAGTTGTGTTTGACGCGGTTTTTAAGTGTTCCAAGTGTGTAGTCAAAGTTTTTAGAGTACTTGTGTGTAGTGTATGCGTTGAAAACAACTGTTAAATTCGAGATAAAATTGTGAATACGTACAAAAGGCTCGTTCGACGGGCTTTTTGTGTAGTACGGGCTGGATTAGTATTCCTCGTTCGGCGATCGTGGACGCTGATTTGATTTGAGCGATTTGGTGAACGTCGTCTGCAAGAACGCCAGACTCGTGCTCCCTGCAAAGGCCCGCCTGATCAGGTAGCTAAACGGAGGAGAGTGAAGTGCGCTCGAAAAACTAGCGAAGTTACTCCGACGGTCGCCAATAATCCGTTGTGTTTCCACCCTACGTTACAATCCTTGTGGAACAGATACTGAGAGCGCGGTTTCAGTGATCCGTTGTCAAGTGTCGGACACTGAACCGGACCTTACCCAAAATATATAGTAGTCTTCCTTAACCCCACTCGGTCATAGCGGAAAGGTACGCGAAGCCGGGTCGCTTGGGAAAGGATACTCCTATATTGAAGGAGGCGGTCAATTCCGGATGTTCTCGACAAGATATAAATCGGAAGCCTTCCGTCCAGCCGCTACTCTCTCCGCAACTCTAGTTTCGGCCATATTGCGCACGGGTCTAAGTACACCGCGACACGCCATTTGTATGGTCAAGCATCGCCATTTCGGAACCGTCGCCATTTCGGAACCGTCGCCATTTCGGAACCGTCGCCATTTCGGAACCGTCGCCATTTCGGACCCGTCGCCATTCCTGAACCGCCATCTCCGCTTCAAATTATCGTCGCTTCGTTCCGTCATCAGCATTGCTTCATATTACCGCCATCACCGTAATCAGAAAAATCTGCGCAGGTATGTCCGTACAAAGTTTTCATGGCCATGATTAGTTAGATAATTTGTAGCTTTAGAGCAAGTTCTATCCAACACGAGTGAAGCTTGTAAATAGATGTTAAATAGATTGAGATTGGAGTTTGTTGTTTAGTTTCCGTTTTTATTTACGTTTCGTCCTTTAAAGGGCGATACGGTCAAAATTTGGTCAATATCAACTTGACGTATTTCTTTCAATTTTGCATTTAAAAAACCTGAACACCCCTCATTTTGAAGGTGTGTGTGTGTAGAATGTTGCTCCTATTTTGATTTTGGAATTCACTCTTCAGTTGTCAAAATGCCGTCCAAGCAAGAAGAGCAGCGTATCAAAATTTTGCTCACGCATCGCGAAAATCCGAGCTACTCGCACGCAAAGTTGGCAAAATCGCTAAAAGTTGCCAAATCAACCGTTACAAATGTAATTAAAGTGTTTGGGGAACGTTTGTCGACAGCCAGGAAGTCTGGATCGGGGGGAAATCGAAAACCGGAAGCCGCTGAGACGACAAAGAGAGTTGCCGGTAGTTTCAAGCGAAACCCTAACCTATCTCTCCGACAAACAAGGCAAACTGGCTTTCTGCGGCGAAGAAGGTGGACAAGGTGGCTGTACAAAATCTGATGGCAGGGGTCAAGCGTAAGGCCCGGCAATTCGGATTTGGAAAAGCGGAAGCCTAACTGAGTATTTTTCCTGAATTTTATACTAATTGAACTTGAAAAAGAAATTTAATTTGATTTTTTAAATAAACGATTTCACCGATTTACACGCGTTTTCCCTTGACCAAATTTTGACCGTATCACCCTTTAGCTGGCTCATTCGTCATTTTCAATATTGCGTTCGTCTATTCAAATCAAGCACATTCGTTTGGAAACATGTTCGTTGGTTGGTTCTGGCTTTAAAGTCTAAAGAGACTACGGAAATTATATAACTTGAATGGATTGGTGGAATTTTCGTTAATTTTATCAGCAAAAGGTGTTCATTTGAGGTTTCAGCAGCATATGTGCGTTTGAAGTAGGGTTTTCTTAAAGTACCGTTCGGGTGGTTCCTCTGAGAAACCAGGTTCAAAATTAGTCTTGCATATTCAACACGACCGGTGGTCTTCCTTAATGGGAATGACGCTTAAGCCATCGCGTTTGACTGAGATTCAGCACCCTTCCTCCACACGTTTACAATATTACCACCCCTGTTCGTTTTACCACCTGTCCACCTACAGCTAGACGTCATCAGCATACAGTTGTATCGAGCAGTACTTGAGAACGGTCGGCAAACACAGGACTGAAGCGGCTGTCATCCACGAACAACAATCGTGAAGCCGAAAACTTGGTGCTGCGAGTGGTGCTAATTTGACAGCTCGGTTTTCTTGAAGGCTATATGCAGCAAACACAATATTCGCGGTGGAAGTTTTCCTGTTTTGTCGTTAATTTGATTCGAGAGAAAAATCTACCGTGTTGTACTTAGTGTAGTAGTTATCCTAACGATAGTAATTTTTCATTGTTTATCAACCAGGTATTATAATGTTTTATCTAAATTACTGATAATAGTAGTTTGGTCGAAGTAATATTGTAAACAAATATAATCCATTGTGAACCGAGCTTGAAATGTTAAAATCGTCACTAGCGCCACTACAAAAGTGGCAGGCTTCAAGAACTAACGCTCTCTTCAGTCCTCTGTCGGCAAATCGTTGATGTGACAGCAGAAGCATAGTTTACGGTCTGACATTAAGCATAGTTTACGGTGAGGAATAGTGTCGAAAGCTTTACATCGCAGTACGCAGATCAATAGGAAGATCGTTTTAGCTAAATCGTCGTATACTCGAACCGCTGCTGTCTGGATGCTTTGCCCTTTGCGGAAACTTGCTTTATAGTCCGTTAGTAGTTTGTTCTCCGTGATGAAGGATAACATCTGCTGCTCAAGAAGTTTCTCGAAGGCCTTCAACAGTGCAGACAGGATGCTAATTGGTCTGAGGTTCGACAGTGCACGTAAGAGCTGTTTCTTTTTCAGCGGCAAAACCTTGCCATGATTCCAGCTTGAAGGAAAATAGGATGTTTCAATGATGCTGTTGAACATTACGTGATTTGATGCACAACCAACGGTAGGATTATTCTGACGAATTTGATCGGCAGACCCTCCTGACCAGTTGCATTGGATTTGATGCTGAATACAGCATTTACGGCTTCCCAGTATTCCACTGCACAGTGGTCGGAGATGGTCGAATCACGAATTTAATTGTATAGCGCCTTAAATATTAACTTTATCCAAAAAGTGTCTGCTGACGAATTGTTCACATAGTTGTTGCGCATAGTTTGGCAACATCAAAAAAATTTCATCGCCTACTATAAAAAATATAACAACAACTAACTTATTTTGCTTAATAGATAGAAATATTTTTTCTTCGTCAAAATTGTAGATCTACTCAAAATATGAAACTTTGTTGAAGATGAAAAATGTCTATGTCAAGTAGTTTTGGAGGTATGTCGTATTTGATGACAACCCCTTTAAAATTAATTTTTATTACTTAACTTTCCATATATATTTTTTTTATGCAAACTATGAGTTGAACAAATGTAAACAACATAAAACCACAGGTTTTGGTCAAGACAGCATGTAGATTTATGCATTCCTTGTAAAGTTAGAGCACTTTTTATCTTCATTTTACCGAAACTTCGACTGCATATAGAGGATAAGGTAGCAAACTGGGAACCAAGAACTGCTACTTATATTAAAGCTTAGACTTAGTTCTTTAATGCAATGAAGATTTGGTTAGCGGCAATGCACAAATGGATGAGTACGATCACGTTGAATGATTGCATGTTTTTGACTTTTTTCTATACAGAAACGAGCATGTCACCTAAATGTTGACCCCCTAAGAACCAGATATGATCAAATATATTCATAATCAGTAAAGAAATGTTTTTGGGGTATTCAGAGGTGTTTGTATGGGAAATTGTGTGAAAGTGTATTGAATTTCATTTGGAGTCTTTTTCTTTTATTCGACAAATGATACAATTGTAATGAGACGACTAATATAACTCTTCGTGAAAATTTTTATATTGACAACTACAAGGATTTATTGGGCATATTAAAAACCTTCAACCTTTGGAGCTCGAAATAAACGGTCGTCAAGTCTGGGTCTATTATAGACTGCATATGACCATGATTGATCGGTAGTGGAGTTGCGGCCACCACGGAACTCTCGAAACCAATATTGAACGGTGTAATCTGACGCAGCATTTGCTCCATAACAATTATCCAACTTTTCTTTTGTTTCCTCCGCCGTTTTTTCCTAGCAGAAAATAATGTTTTATGAGAGAACTTTTCACCCCACCTTGTACAATGACAGGAATTCCACTCACTCTGTACACGGTTGAGAAATTAAAATCTAGATTCTTGTTCTTAACACGTCAATATTGGCCCCTCTGAACCAAATATAATCTTTTTTGTATGTCCTTCGGCTCGGATTAGAGCTGATAAATGTTTACAACATTTAGTAGATGAATCAAGATAGAGTAGGCAAAAGGGCAAATTCGAGTTCATCGACATCATTCAAGAAGCAGCCCCAGCCGTGTTCGAAAAGGAATCCCCCAGTAGTCGAACCATTTCCAGCAAGAAATCAAACCACCAAAAGCAATTAGAAAGACAATTGAAGGTAATAAAACGAATTTAGCCTGTGAATCTTCTACACTGAAAATTTATTTTCGTAAATAAGCTTTCACTCGTTTTGTAAACATAGATTTTGTACATAGAACAAATGTCTCGTGTATTGTATAAAACTTTCATATTGCTTTTTATCTGGTGAAATGCTATCATTACCCCTTTTTGTAGAATGCACGAAATGGATTTCTTGAAGTCCAGCCAATCGCTGCTTTGCTGATGTTGCTGGTGGGATGAGCGGGAATAATATATTCATCCCAACAACAAAATTAAACCGCTACCAAGAGTTATAACTTCATACTCATAATCAAGGAGCTTATCATGTATCACCATGGCCTAAAGGGTGATACGGTCAACATTTGGTCAAGGGAAAACGCGTGTAAATCGGTGAAATCGTTTATTTAAAAAATCAAATTAAATTTCTTTTTCAAGTTCAATTAGTATAAAATTCAGGAAAAATATTCAGTTAGGCTTCCGCTTTTCCAAATCCGAATTGCCGGGCCTTACGCTTGACCCCTGCCATCAGATTTTGTACAGCCACCTTGTCCACCTTCTTCGCCGCAGAAAGCCAGTTTGCCTTGAACTGCTGCTCGTCCTTAGCAGTTTTTTTGGTCTTCTTTAGGTTCCGCTTGACAATAGCCCAGTATTTCTCAATTGGGCGGAGCTCTGGCGTGTTGGGAGGGTTCTTGTCCTTGGGAACCACCTGCACGTTGTTGGCGGCGTACCACTCCATGGCCTTTTTTACCGTAATGGCAAGATGCCAAATCCGGCCAAAACAGTACGGAACAACCGTGTTTCTTCAGGAAAGGCAGTAGACGTTTATTCAAACACTCTTTCACGTAAATTTCTTGGTTGACAGTCCCGGAAGCTATGAAAATGCTGCTTTTCAAGCCACAGGTACAGATGGCTTGCCAAACCAGATATATCTTTGCGAACTTTGACAGTTTCGTGTGCTTGAAAATATCTGCTACCTTTCCCCTTCCTTTTGCCGTATAAAACTCCTGTCCCGGAAGCTGCTTGTAGTCGGCTTTGACGTAGGTTTCGTCGTCCATTACCACGCAGTCAAACTTCGTCAGCATCGTCGTGTACAGCCTCCGGGATCGCGCTTTGGCCGTCGTATTTTGTTTATCATCGCGATTTGGAGTCACTACCTTCTTGTAAGTCGATAGTCCGGCTCGTTTTTTGGCTCGATGCACGGTTGTAGACGATACACCCAGCTTATTTGCGGCATCTCGGAGAGATAGGTTAGGGTTTCGCTTGAAACTACCGGCAACTCTCTTTGTCGTCTCAGCGGCTTCCGGTTTTCGATTTCCCCCCGATCCAGACTTGCTGGCTGTCGACAAACGATCCCCAAATACTTTAATTACATTTGTAACGGTTGATTTGGCAACTTTTAGCGATTTTGCCAACTTTGCGTGCGAGTAGCTCGGATTTTCGCGATGCGCGAGCAAAATTTTGATACGCTGCTCTTCTTGCTTGGACGGCATTTTGACAACTGAAGAGTGATTCCAAAATCAAAATAGAAGCAACATTCTACACACACACACCTTCAAAATGAGGGGTGTTCAGGTTTTTTAAATGCAAAATTGAAGGAAATACGTCAAGTTGATATTGACCAAATTTTGACCGTATCGCCCTTTAGTGAGATCAACCATGCACTCAATAACAGCTCTTTACAAAAATATGGGATCAAATCCGATGCCAGAAACATAAAAAAAACGCTGAACAACTGCACGCGGTGACGCTTTTTTTTCAACTACATTTTGAGCCGATAAAGAAGATCTGTCCGTCATTCTTGCACCCACCAGAGAGACGTTTCTTTTTAATTTATAGTAAAATATTCGTTGCTCTTTGTATTGTTTTTGTGTAATGAACGAATGTTCTTTCTGTTTCAACAAATGCTTCGCACTTTTGACAGTAGCGCGTGTGGCATTAATTACGAAGGTAGTTTCATAGAACGAACAAATCAGTTTCGTTGCAGAAAACAACGAATGGATTCGTAAGTGCTACCTTTGATTTCGTAATATAAAATAAAATTAATTTCAGTGTATTTCATTCACTTATTTATATTCTGTTGAATTTATCAACTCAGCAGGACCTCGTTTTGTTAACAAGTCCTTGCAGTTCCTGTTGTATGTCTCTGGAAATTAAATCAACACATTCCTTGACGGTCGGAACCCCCACTGCCATAAACGAATCGGGAATTGATCGTAGATCCATAATAGACATAACCATATTATTAAGCAGATTCGGCATATCGTTGAAAAACTGAAACATAATTTGTGCATTGATTAGTTTCTAACGCTTCACCATACCAAACACATCTAGCAAACCTACCTTCGCTACACAGTTGGCCGAATTCGATGAACATAAGTCCAAAAACTTGAGAATGGTTTTTGCACCAGTCTTGCCGTAGTCGAACATTGATATTGTCGTATTGGCCACTACCTCAAAGTACGGAACAGCTACCAGGATGCACTGCTGCAGACGTCCAACGGAGAGCCGGGCCTGAACCAATTGTGGGGCATATTGCTGAGCGCAAGTTTGCCATTGCTGAGAGTAGAAGGCCGTCATGGCGTTCAAAATGTTCTGCACGATCGATTGAGCCGGAACCATCACGTTGGATGTGACACTGTCCTTGTAGTTGTTCGCCAAGAACGATACGTACCATTTATAATTACCCGCCTTTTGAACCTTTCCACCGATATTGCTGATTTGGTCCATAGTAATATTCAAGTTTTGATATTGAAACATCACTCCGAACAGTGACTGCCGTACGAAATCATCTATGCCATCCAAAGCTGCTTGAATGCGGTTTTGTTGCTCGATGATCGATTGGTTCATTCGTGTTGCTGCATCATTGAGCTGAGCCAGGCCCGTCTGGATGGCCGCGTAGTTGGCCTGCGTAAGGCCGTACCAATCCAACCCCAGGGCGGTGGATGCTGAAGCGAAAATGAGTACCGCAATGATGCGCAATTTGTTCATTTTGATGGTAATTCACTCAATGAATTTCAAATCAGGCTTTTGGGGCTTTTATATTCCTTCGCTGTGCATTAACTTAAGTTTGCACATCTGTTTTGATTAATCAAAACAGATGTGCAAACTAATTAGTTTGATATTCTTGGTGTATTTTTAATAAGGCCTCTGTGTAGCTTTGTGTGCAAGACGATCGATAATAAATCATATTTATCGAGATGCAGTGCGTTCGATTTCCAGTACAGGATATTTCTGTGAGCATTAATTCTTTCCTGTTGCAACTGATTGTTTCGTCGTGTTCACCACACAAAATATACTTTCAATAATACGCACAGAATAATCTAAATTTTACAATTTCGAGAGAAGGATAACTGTTCCAGTTGGGATTAGGAGACTTAAACAAAGATGACATCAAACATCACAAGTTCGACTGAGGACAAGTTCGACGATTTCCATCACAATCGTTTACCAAAGAAGGTGACACTGGATGTTTGCAGCGTATAAATTTTCGGGTAACTAGAAATACGCTACCTGTTATTGTGGTTAGAGCAAGGTCTATCTTACTTACCTTTTTGGTCTAACTTCCCAAGTAACATTGCCAAAACCGTCCAGCTTTATTATTTTTTATGAAAGCCACTAGAAATCAATATGGTTTTATTATGGCTCCAAGAGGAGCCAATTGGTTTCATATTTTAGTCGGGTTTATGAGAAAATATACAGCTTGTTTACTAGCTATCAAAAGTTTTATTTCGACTTTATGAACTCGTAAAATGCTGTTTTGAAATGCCGTTTTAGGACTCATTCATATTATCTTATTATGGTCAGACGAAAAAGCATTTTAAACCCATGTTGCCTCCAGTAAGTGAATTGAACGGCAAATTGGTTTTATAGTAGTCATTGCGAAGATAAATTGGCTTTTTGGCAAAACTGCAATTTTTTCCAATCGTTATATTGGAATATAAGGAATAATTGAAATGTAGAAAAATAAATCCACCTTATTTTAAATGTAACGCAAATGAACTGTAGATCGGAGACCAATTTCGGCATTCTTTTAGATAACCTAATTGGAATTCCACCAATTTTCACGAGATTCATGATTAATTTATCGAATATATTTGATGTAATTTTTTGTTTGTAGTCGTAAACTCGAGGCGATTTCCGAGGCGCATTAATTTTCGGCTCTTATCGTGCCAATATTCACCATGAAATCAAACGCGCATATGATTTGGCGCATGATACGCTGTAAAAATCTCAATTTGTTTTGGATATTTTGCTATCAATAAAATTTCCCGCCACACAAACACTTTTTTCTTGAATGTTATTTATTGCTAAATGAATCAGAAGAGCAGAGAATCGAACAAAGCAGAACAACAAAAACCAACCACGATATCACAGTGAAGTTTGACAGCTGTGGCCATTTGGCCGTATGCTGGTTTTCATGGCAGCCAATGGGTTTTATGAAGGTTCTAAAGTGGTCATAACATCTTTCACTAGAACATTTTCAAAATCTGTATGGTCTTAGGAAGATTTTATTAATTTGTCTTCTCAACCATCTATAGAGTGTGCCACTTTGTACAAATTTCAACTTCAAAGAAGCATAGAGGAGGTGTTGATAGACAAAAAAGTTTTAAATGTAGTTTTATCAACAAAGCTGGGAGGAGTGCTATACGGCTGGAATAAAACTAAAATTGTTACCTGGGTGCCCCCCCCACCCCCCCAAAAACCCCCCCCCCCCCCCCCCCCCCCCCCCCCACAAAAAGATCCCCCCCAAAATATATTTTGTTTTTTTTTTCCCCCCCCCCCCCCCCCCCCCCCCCCCCCCACCCCCAACCCCCCACCCCCCCCCTCCAAACACACCAAAGGGCGGGCCCCCCACAAAAATACCATTTTTCCTGCCGCGAGCCCCCGGCCAACTAATGCCTTGCGGATGGTCAACTTTATAGTTGGTGAACTTTCTCCGAACTCAGCCATAATGCACCTTTGTATCGCTCTGCTGGTGTCGTTATCGGCAGTCATCAATGAACTCGTGATGGGATTGCTAGCATTGTTATCTCGTGAGCCCCTTTTCTTCGTGTATTTTATCCATGACAAGCCCAATCCTACTAGTTTCAGCCTTAAGTCTGATGTACGTTTCCGCCATCGTCTCAAAGTAGCGTGCAATGATATCAACGTCGTTGGCGAACGCTACCCATCAAATCCTGTGCAACACTTGCGCCATCTTTCTTACACACTTGCATCCACACTTTCTTCAAAGTCTTATAGTTTTTGAAGAACTTCCCTGTTTTCTTGAGCTTCCGCTTCATAATCGCGCAAAATTTTTGTATTGGGCGAAATTCTGGCAAGTAAGGCGGATTTGCCTCCTTTGGCACAGAAACAACATCGTTGGCTTCGTACCACTCCATCACCGGTTTCGCGTAGTGGCACGATGCCAGATCCTGCCAAAACAGAGTGTCACCTTGGTGGGACCGGAGGAAGGGCAGCAAGCGCTTCTGGAGGCATTCTTCTTTATATATTTGGCCGTTGATGGGGCCGGTCATTATGTACGGCTCGCTGAATTTGCCGCAGCTACAGATCGCCTACCACACCAAGTACTAAATGACATACTTGTCGACTTTCTTCTTCCGGAATTTCTGCAGAAAATCCAAGCGGGACTTGCCGACGAAAAACTGCTGGCCGGAGATCTGCTTGGTGTCCGCTTTAATGTACGTCTCGTCGTCCATTACGATGCATTTTGGATGCACCAACGACTCGCGGTACAGCTTTCTGGCGTGGGATTTGGCTATGGTATTCTGTTTATCGAATCGGTTAGGCGCCATCCTTACCTTGAATACATGAAGTCCACCTCGCCTCATTGTCTTCTGGATGAACCAGACGGAAGAATTTGCCTTCTTGGCCAAGTTCGAATCGAATGGTTCGGATTCCACTTGAGACAATCCCTCACCTTCCTTGCATTCACGGAGTCGGTCGTCTTCGCTTTTCTTCCACTGCCAGCTCAGCGCTGAGTCGTCTGGGTGTCCCTGAACGATTTTACCACAAGGGACACGGTCAAATTTTCGATTCCCAACTGTTTCGCGAGTTCTGTTTTGGCCTGATTTGGCCTCTTGTCACTATGCAAAATCCGTCCTGGAATAGAATAAGGCACAAAAGGTCAAATACGTGCCAAAATAGCCAATCCACCCATTGTCTATGATTTCGCTCGATAAAAAAAATGGACTCAAGTTAAGTAGAAACTCTTCGAAATTAAGAAGAAGAGAACCACCAACGCCAGCGAATCTGAGGATACTGTACGGAATCTGAAGGCGGGTGTACCACAGTAAATTTGAGAATTTTACAGATAGAAGAATTACCATCACAAACAACTATTTTTATGGTATATATAACTCTAAAGAATGGACTCGGAAAAAATGAGACACACAAAAATTATCACCAAAAATTCACCAAATTTTCAGGGATTAAATACCTATATATAAGCTATGTTCTTATTTATTTATTTATTGAATTTCTTCCCCAAGCTGAATGCTTGTACATTTCTCTTAACATTGCTCATGAGATCTTGGGCGAGGCTTTGTCCATCTTCCTTACACAATTTCTCCCAGTTTTTCTTCAAAGCTTCATCGGTTTTGAATTTTTTTCCGCTTTTCTTTAACTTCTTCTTCATTATCGCCCAAAACTTTTCGATCGGACGAAGTTCTGGTGTATTTGGCGGGTTCGCCTCCTTCGGGACCACATTAACGCCCTTCGCTTCGTACCAATCCATTACAGGCTTGGCGTAATGGCACGAAGCGAGATCCGGCCAGAACAGCGTGGGACCACGGTGAGAGCGGAGGAAGGGCAGCAAGCGCTTCTGCAAGCATTCCTCTCGATAAATCTGCCCGTTTATGGTGCCGGTTGTAACGAACGGCTTGCTGTACCGTCCGCACTCGCAGATCGCCTGCCACAACAGGTACTTCTTCGCGAATTTGTCCATCTTTCTCTTCCGGAACTTTTCCGGAACCTCCATGCAGGACGTACCGACAAAAAACTCGAGGCCGGGGATTTGTTTGATGTCCGCCTTGATATATGTCTCGTCGTCCATGACGAGACAGCCTGGCTTGACCAGCCACTCACGGTACAGCTTCCGCGCACGCAATTTGGCCACCGTGTTTTGCTTGTCAGTCCGGTTTGGCGCCTTCCTGACCTTAAAAACACGTAGCCCAGCCCGCTTCATGGTCTGCGGGACGAACCTCGTCGACGAATTGACCTTTTTGGCCACGGGGGGAAAGGTTCGCGTTATTCTTAAAGTACTGCCTTATCTTCCGCGCCTTCTCTGGGTTCTCCGTTTTAGATTTTCAGCCGCTTCCAGCGCGCCGCTCGATGGTCTTCGTCTCCTGGAACATCTTCACAACGCGGGACACGGTGGAATGGTGGATTCCAAGCCTTTTGTCGATCCATCTGTGCGACTGACCAGGATTATCGATCACAACGCCTAAGATTTGCTGGCGTAGCTCTTCTTGTTTCGAATGCATCTTGAAAACTACTTGACAAATCGCGGCAACAATAAACATAACATGCTAAACAAGTGTTACTCAAAATTTCATTAATTTTTGCCCACGCGATAAAAAGTTACACCCAAAACATAGTGTCACATTTTTTCCGAGTCTTTACAATCTTTATTACACAGAAATACGAGGGCTGTATAAGTATTCGTGTTTAGTGACTGATGGCATCACTGATACAAAATGTATTTTGCATCAAGGGAAAGACAATCACGGGCAGTAGTTTGCTGATTTATTGGACCGATTCAGCAATCGCCACAGCAATACTGGGCGAATTACGCAACGAATTGCTGCCTCATCCACCGTATTCTCCAGATTTGGCCCCATGCGATGTTTACAAACATGACAAAATGGCTTGACGGAAAACGAGTCACGTCAAACGAGGAAGTCATTGCCACAACAGAGGCGTATTTTGTGGAATTCAACAAACCATATTTTTTGGATGGCTTGAAAAAGTTGGAATATCGTTGGGTTAAATGTTTTGAGTTGAAAAGAAAACTAAATAAAAAATTGGTAAAATGCGTTTTCTTGCCTAGCACAGGCATTTATCATACAGCCCTCCTATATATAAATAAAAATGTACAAGATACTTAGCAAGAATTGATGTAAGTTTGCATTCCATTGCAGAAGAAAGACGTGGTTAATATTTCAACCTTAAGCCCCCTTCGAATATTTTATTACCTTATTATTGTTGCCTAAATGTAAGAGCCAAAACAAAAATAAACCCAAAATATTCATCCATTAATCGATAGTACAATTTTGAACAACTTTTCCAAAGACAATGTTTTTCTTTATGCTCAAAGTATCGACTTAATTACATTTTGTACCTCAAGATTTTGAGCGTCTTGAAAAGGGTACGTACAGTTTTTGAATTTATTTGAATTTATTTATTTCATCAATCATCATTGTAGACTAAATATATATTTACATTTATTTATTTACATTTACATTTATTTAAAGCTAGTATCTACGGGGTACAACTCTTGCAGTCAAAATTTTTCTTATTGTTGCCTTAGGCATAGTATAATCAATTATTTCATAATATTCATTACAGATGTTCATCATTCTGTTCATTGGTCTATTCTAAGCATAAATTGTTCTCTGAGGCCTTACATGAAATAAATTTCTAACTCTTAAAATGCGTGATGGTGCATAAAAGTTCAAACTTTCTAAAAGGTTTACCGAATTTATACGCTGCGAGATAACATTACTAACAAAAGAGATCATAGCAATTTCTCGTCTTTTCTTCAGTGATTCAATATCAATTAACATGCAACGAGACTCATACGAAGGAATAGGAACTGAATACCAGCCTAGTTTTCAAAGAGCAAGTAACAAAAATTGTTTTTGTACAGATTCTATAGGACTAATGTATGTTTCTTGGTATGGGGCCCAAACAACAGAGCAATATTCGAGAATGGATCTTACGTACGTTACACAAAGTGTTTTGATAGTATATGGATCCTTAAAATGATAACCGAACCTTTTGATGAATCCTAACATATTATTTGCTTTGGGAATTGTTGCATTAAAATGATCTACAAAGGTCAATTTAGAATCAAGAATCACACACCCTATCGCCAACTAAGGCTTGTTTGCGACAAAATCTGGACAGATTAAATTTCGAATAAAACAAATTTGCTGTTAATTCAATCCAAGATGCATTTTTTATTCATTTAATTGTGCATTATTAGACATCTTAAAACTAATTACAGTTACTTAAATAGGCTGCATGAAGAAACTACGATCTTTTGAGTTTACTCCAGCCATTGGGGTCTGTGCAGACTTCTCTGCAACCGATTTAGCTGCTTTTGTCCAAGATTTTTGAAATTTTTCTCTAGTTGTAGCTTGTTGTTTATATTGAGAGAGTTCTCTCTTCACGAGAGCCCAGTACCGCTCGATACGTCGCAACTCCGGGCAGTTCGGTGGATTCGCCTCTTTCGGTACAACATGGACTCCTTTCGCTTTATACTATTCCATAACATCTTTGGCGTAGTGACAAGATGCCAAATCAGGCCAGAATAGCGAGGGAGCATCATGGCTGCGTAGGAATGGTAATAATCGCTTTTTTAGGCATTCTTCACGGTATAGTTCCGGTAGTGATGAAGCTTTGGCTTGCTCGACCACAGCTGCAAATTTGGCAGGCAATTTTTTTGGGAAAATATTTCGGTTGCATGGCAGTATAATAAGACATTCCGGGAAGCTGCTTAAAGTCTTCCAGCACGTAAGTTTCATCGTCCATTATCACGCAGGAAAACTTCGTCAAATCTTCGCGATACAACTTGCGAGCCCAGGTTTTAGCTATCACATTCTGTTTATCATTACGGTTCGGTACAGTTTTCACCTTGAACGACTTCATATTTTGCTGGTGCTTGGAAGTATGCACGAAAGTTGGGGATATTTTAATTTTTCTAGCCACAGTTTGTACCGAAAAGTCTGGTCTCTTCTGCAATATTTGCTTCACCTTCGCGTCCTTCTGGTGGTTCCTGAGGACCGGCTTTTGTTCAGCTCCCAGTCTTCCTGGCTGTTTTCAATCGTTTTTGTTTAAGAACGATAGTGCTTGCAGGAAAACCAAGCTTTTTTGCAAGTTTTCTTACTGACAGATCCGGATTTTCATTGCGACCGCACACAATTGCTTTTCGCACTTGCTCTTCTCCGACGCCATCTAAAAGCTTGTAGTATCGCCAAAAATTGATTTTACACAATGAACAGACATACGATCACCAGTCTGCGAAATATTTCACGCTTTGATGTAGTATTTCCAGAGATATACGTATTTAGGGGTGCCCACATTTTGTCGCTAACAAGCCTTAGTAAAACTTTTAACGAACAGAAGCCGCCATCTTGGATTTCAAAATAGCGTCAGACATCGAGGTTCAGTCTTCATACGCGGTTCACGATCCAAAAACGAACCATATTGTAGGGTTTTGTTTTTACAGTATATCACAATTTCTCCGGCGCTGTCTTGGATTCCAAAATGGCATCGTACATAAATTGTCAACCCATATTCGCCTTCCCATATCCGATGCATAAAAATCCATACTGCAGGGTATTTGACAATATTTCCCATTTTATCGAAATCAGAAGCCGCCATCTTTGATTCCAAAACGGCGTCGGATCTTCAGCCTTAATTTGCCGTTCCCATTCCAAAAATATCCATATTAAACAGTATTTAGGGAAGGTCCATTAATTATGTTACGCAGTAAGGGGAAAGGGGGAGTTTGGGAAAACGTGACAATCCATACAAAAAATTTTGAAGGTCCATACAAAAAACGTGCAAGGGGGGGGTTATAAAAAGTCACTTTTTGCGTGACATAATTAATGGACGTTCCCTTAACAGTAAATTCTCACTTTTTAAACAAAATAGGCCACTATATTGAATTCCAAAATGGTGTTAGACATCGATTTTCCGCCTTTATACGCCGTTCCCGATCCAAAAATATCCATTTTGGGGGTTTTTGACAGTAATTTCCAGTTTTTAAATGACCGAAAGCCACCATCTTGAATTCCAAAAAGGCGTCAGACATCTACTTACGGCCTCCAAGCGACCACTAGCCTGAAACATAATTTCAATTCCAGTTCCAGTATGATTTTTTGGGAGAGCTAGAGCTAGAAGAAACAGTCCAATGAGCCGTTCGATTAGATAGCAATCAGTTTTACCTACATAACTTTTTTCCACAAGCGTTGCAAACTTGCAAGAAAAGTTTTCTTGGTAAATGTTGCAGGGAATGGTTTGATTGGTTTATTTTTGGAGAACAACGGGTCACCTCGCCAGATTTTTCTCTGTAAAAGTAAGTTTCCCCATGACCCGTAACGCTGGTAGATCACCTTTTCGTGGTGCGTTACGGGGTATCAGATCTACCACCAAACCCTAGTCCGAATTAATTCAAACTAGTGAACAAATTTGTTTTTGTAGTCAAAGGAACGTATATTAGTCCTTATTATATTTTATGTATTGTGAAAAGCGACAATCCTTGGATTGACCCACCGAGGATGAGCTTGGAATAAGGAAAACATGATTAGTCTTCATTTATGCGAATTCTCATTTTCTATTTGATGTTCTAAGGAGTGTATCGAATATAAGCTATCCACATACATTTGCGTTGTACGCATGTATTTGTGATGGTTTTTTATGCTTTGAACACTGCATGCTGTGCGTTTGACTGTCAGCTTTCTTTTGTTTACTTGTTTGTGCGGTTCAAATTCTGCGTTTTCAAGATGTCGCGTATTGAAAAGGAAGTGAAAATTAAGGTTCTGGACACATGGCTAAGTGAGAAGGGTATTACTATGCGAAAATCGGCGAAGCGGTTTGGAATTCATCATGCGAGTGTTAAAACCATCATTAATAAGTTTGGGGAACACTATTCTTTGGATGAGCTACCAGGAAGAGGCAGAAAACCCGGTCCTTCCAACCCAAAACTGAAGCAGAAAGTGGTATCTCTAATCATGAAGAACAAATCAATGCCAATACGTGATTTGGCCAAAAAAGCAGGAACGAGTGTCGGAATGATCCAGCGTATCAAGAGGCGAAACCACCTGAAGACCTACAAGAAGCAGAAAATCTCGAAACAAAGTGCAGAACAGAAGAAGCGAGCAGCAACAAGGGCCCGGAAATTGTATTCGCGTCTTTTTCAGCGTCCGGATGCATGCGTTTTGATGGACGATGAGACCTATGTAAAGGAGGACTCAAAAACCCTTCCAGGTCCACAATACTTTACTGCCGTCGTTGGTGAGGATGTGAGCGATGCGGACAGGTCGATTCAAGTGGAGAAATTCGGTCGAAAGGTTCTGGTATGGCAAGCAATATGTTCCTGTGGTTTGAAGTCACCAATTTTTTACACTACCGGAACTATAAATGCGAAATCTATCGATCTGAGCGTCTCCAGAAGAGATTGTTGCCTTTATATAAGAAGCATAGTACACCTCCACTGTTTTGGCCGGATTTAGCGTCGGCTCACTATGCCAAAACCACTCTCAATTGGCTTGCGGAAAAGGGTATAGATTCCGTTGAGAAAAATATCAATCCACCAAATTGCCCTCAGCTTCGACCCATCGAACGTTACTGGGCAATCGTGAAGAGGGTCTTCAAGAAGACTGGTAAGGCAGCTGGGAACATGCAGGAGTTCAAAAAAATTTGGGCTCAAGCGTCCAAAAAATGCGATACAACACTTATCCGGAACTTGATGAAGAGCATTCGATCCAAAGTTCGAAAATTCGTGAAGGAATAACTTAAATTTCATCCGGTCTTCATTATGTTCAAGTTTAACCTCGTACAATAAAGGATCAATTTTTTGTATGAATAAAATATCGGTTTTCAACATAATTTGAAAGAAAGTTTGTGGATAGCTTATTTTCGATACACTCCTTATAGTTTGAAGTGGTTAGGACTAGATTTCTGATGCATGGGCAGTATCGGAGTCATTGTTTGTTTTGTTTGCAATGAATACGGTTTTCACTGATAAAGGGGCGCGCCTTTGAAGAGTGCTGTCACTCACAAAGGGTTTAAATAGCGGAAACTTTCAATAAAACTCGATTCATTGCCAAATAAAAACAAACAATAACAACTGTTGTTGGCGCAGGCAATGGACTTTCGGACCATCCGTAGAGCAAAACTCGTTTTATTTGGAGCTCGCTTTTAGTTGAAATTGATTGTAATTTATTAGGTTTAGGGTAACAATCATTATTTACACTAGTTAAATTTAGGTTTAGTTCATGAATTCTAAAGTATATAATTTCAGTTATTTAAATAATATAGAAAAAAGCTAACATTTTTAATCCTATATGTGTAGTTTCTAGCCTGTCCAACAAAGGTATAATATAATCACTGAGCGGCATTTAACTTGTTTAATAATCGTAATAATGTAATAATAGTTTGTCTCGTGTGTTCACTATGCTGTCTTGAATAATACTAACTGTGTAGATTTTTATCGTGGGATTGTAGCTCGTTGCTCGTCACTCAGCACTCAATCGTCCCACTGAAAATTATTCGGTCGCCGTCCCGAACAACTGTAATAGCACCGAATACTTCATCATTTTTCAATAGTGATGAAGTAACTCGACATGCACTAAACAAAGGATACGGGATATACTACAATAGATCAAATTACTGGTCGCAGTGGTTTATGTCCCGAACAGAAAAAAAGTTTCCCCATGGAAATTCCTATGTAAAATTAAAACAGCGGGCTCTAAAATATAGTTTCACTGCTCGAGGTGAAAAAAGAACCCAAAGGGTACCCAAAAATCAAAGTGGAACGAATTATTTTTTTATATATATAAGTATATCCGTGTCCCAGGCTAGTTGCCACCTGTACAACTGTCTCTCGATATACAGCTTGTACAACATATCTCATAGTGACCCACTGAGTAACTTTGCTGAAGACAGTAACTTTCATTATGGTCAAGATCTCGAGATATTCCATGTTGGAACCAATTAATAACAACATTTTGCATGCGCCACCTTCTGAGCCAATCTCGACCTTATTAGACCACCTCAAGGTAGCCCTTGCCCTTCCTAATAAATTTTCTCAAGACAACATGCAATTATATTAATTTCATCCGCTTCGTGGGCCTTCATCATGATCGGTGAAATTACGGTAGCCGGGTGCCACCACCCAATTTCAGATAGTGGTGCCACTTTGAAAAGTGTGAAATCATTCAAAAAACTTGAGCAGCACTTCAAAATGGAATAAATGTCTTATTTTAAACTCAAATTAAGCACGGATTGCTTCATGAAAGAGTGCCACGTGTTTTCAAGGTGCCTCCGATTTTTAAGCTCAAATTTGAAGTAGCCCTTTTGAATAAACTGAAAATTCTACTTTCTCCATACTGAAAAAGTAAAAACCCCATACAAAACATCAAGTCAATAGCCGTCAAGCTCAACGATTTTAAAAAAAAATCGGAAACTTTTCAAAAATGGTTCATGGAATATTTCCAACCATAATTTACAATGCAAGCTCGAAAATTCGATTCGATTTGAAATCCGTGCCCAGATCCGTGAACAGTAGTCATGAATTCGAGAACAAGCAACGTAAATTGAATCACGTAATCAGGAACTAAATCACGTTTAAAGGTAAAAATCCTGAAAACGTGAACTAGTTCACGGTCCGTTTTCATTTTTGGGAACGCTTTTGTTTCTGTGCAGCCTACTGCAGTAGATTGAAAAAAATAGTTTTAGTTTTAATTTCGACCAACTTAGTGGCCAAGAATCATCAAACATATTAACATATTTTCGGGAGAAAATAGTCAGAAAGTCTATCAAGTTGATCCTCAACAGAACAAGTTAGACACCAACTTGAATTTTTGGGGTTTTTCCAGCGAATCACTTTCATTCCTCTTCTAAATCGTGTGATCATTAAATTTGCCTTCTACGACTGTTCTCAGGCGATTCATGAGCTTAAGATTGCTATCTAACATAATTGTATCTAATTTACCTGAGGATTCTAGCGATGAGGCAGCTCTTGTTTTGACAGAGTTTCAAGTGCATAAATAATATCTTTTTTGGTTTTCAATGTAATGGTCAAAGTTAGATTCAAAACATGATCAATATGGATCCAATCCCTGTGGTAGTTAAAAGAAGAGCTGATGGAGTTGAATATTATTTCTTGAAGTATTGCAAACGTTAGTGAAAGGTGATTAGGATCAATGTCAGCATGGGTAACCAGCTGGCTACAAAGTTGACATGTTACATAAAATAACAAATCAATACCAAAGATTTTTACCTGAAGATAATCTTTTAAGCATCATTCTATGAGTGACTTACAAAGTATTTCCATTCGAAATCTGCAAGCCTATTCAACGTTGAACTAGATATAATTCCATTCAGAATAATGCATCTTCTCCAAAACTTAACTGTCAGCTATGCTAATCGAGCAAACAATGATCAAAAATTGAATACTATACGAACCTTTGCAAGATTTCCTAGATGACATGGCAATGACATATCATCGGAAAGGTAATAACAGATCTGTCTTGTTGTTTTTCTATAGTTCTCCAGAACAAGTCTGACGTACCATTTTAATTTGACCTGTACAATTCTAATAATCTTTCAACAGGAACTGCACATTATTTAATAATTTTATTCAACAAATTTTAGCATTTTTCTGAATCTACATAGTCATTTCTTATTATCTCCTTTTGGCTTTTTTAAAGCTCCCGCTTAGGCCCTGCAAAACAGCACCCAGTCTTCAACGAGTGTGGCCAAATCGAACCCTACAGTAACGATAAAATTCCATTACGCATTACCCATAAAACCGAATGGCTATTGCCCTTATATCGGGCTAATGTCTTCATAGCCAGTAATTTCCAGCTCCCGATAAAGCGTCATAAAACTTAAGTGCCTAGCCAATCGTCAATTACTCCTCCGGAAAGCGTATAATTTGCCATTCCACAAACTGTAGCAAATAAATCAATTAACCGGCCGTTGCGTTCCTGCCCAGCTCACACCGTCGCCGTGTCGTCAGCGGAGAAGCCACACGAAGTATCAGGTATCAGGTTGGTTGGCTCAAGAGCCACGGCTTGCAACGGCACGTTCCCCTCTTAGATGGGAGAATTGTGCCTAGCCACAGGAACCTTTTCATCATTACCCGACGATAAGGAAGGAAAGGTTGGAAAGGAAATAAGGAGAAGGAAAATAATGATAATGAAAAAGGAAAGGAGCGATACTTTCGGGATATTATCATCCCTGAAAGGTCAGATTTTGAGTCACAATAGCCTCAGAGTATTTTATGGAAAGATAATATTGGGTTCTAGGACTGCCCAATTTGAGATATTAAAATTATGATAAGTAATTTGCATCAGAGTTCTTTTCCACATCGGGAAAAGAATTGAAGAACATTTTTTAGGTTGAGATTTCTATAATTAGACTCATCAATAATATGACGACCGAAAATACTAAAACGTAGTTGAGCAATTGCAGGACAATTGCATACTAGGTGGAAGGGAGTCTCATAGTCAGCTTCGCAAAGCTCACATGCAAACGACTGTGCACGTTGCATGTTTGTCAGATGATAGTTCAGATTACAATGACCCGTTAGAGCCCTAACAAGGATACTACAGTTATTTTTTGAAAGATTTAATAGATAATTGCTGACTTTGGGTGACAGCGATGATAAGTACAATTTCGTCTGACGACAAGTATCAAGATCTGTCCAGAGCTTATTGTGCTCAGAAAAAGCCCAAGAAGAAATTTTCTGCTTAATCCAGCATGCTGAAATGGGCACAGCAGGTTCAGGACCTATGAAACTATTTGTGGCACCATCACGAGCGAGTTCATCTGCCCATTCATTGCCAGCAATACTTGAATGCCCCGGGACCCATAAAAGATGGACAGCATTTAGTGAGCTAAGTTCTTCTAACTGAGTCCGGCATACTATGACCAGTTTTGATCTGGAATTATTTGAGCCAATCGCTTTGATAGCAGCTTGACTATCGGAGCAAAAATATATTATTTTACCCATTACTTTTTGTTGGAGGGCCGCCTGCACTCCACAGATAATAGCAAAAATTTCTGCTTGAAAGACTGTGCAAAAGCTACCTAATGAAAAAGATTGTTGTAACCTCAACTCACGAGAGAAAACTCCAGCTCCAGCTTTACCATCAAGTAGAGATCCATCAGTAAAAATAATAACATTACCGGCGATCGTCCTCTCAGTGTGCCCCGAGACCCAATCATTACGCAATGGGAAAGAGATAAATATATCAGCATTTGGAAAACTAATAGGAAGTGTTACATCGCTCGAAGCTAGAACAAACTTATCCCAATTTATTAAGTGTGCCCATAAACGTGTATGAGACCTATTATTGTTTGCATCATGATGCCAAAACCCATTTGCCTGTAAACGGTATGCGCAAGAGTAGGCTTCCTGTTTCAAGAAAATTTGCAATGGTTTGATATTGAAGAGTGCTTCTAGAGCAGCAGTGGGTGTAGTTGAAAATGCACCAGATAGTGACATTAGACACATGCGCTGAAGGTGATTCAGCTTTGTCTGGATAGTTCTCATCTCACCTTTCTGCCACCATACGAGGCACCCGTAAGTTAATATTGGTCTAACAATTGCAGCAAAGAACCAGTAAATATATTTTGGTTTAAGACCCCAGGTTTTACCTATAGTTCGCCTACATTGTCCAAAAGCCATACATGCCTTTTTGATTCTAGAGTCAATATGGGCAGACCAATTTAACTTAGAGTCTAAAATAACTCCAAGATACCTTACTTGGTCTGTTATACAGACTTCAGAATCAAAGAAACGAAGTGGACGAACTCCGGTAATCCTTTGTTTTTCTGTGAATAGAACAAGTGTTGTTTTGTTGGGATTTACTGAGAGTCCGATATCACTACACCACTTTTCAGTTTCTCTTAGAGCCTGTTGCATCAGGTCAAAAAGAGTACTAACACACAATCCAACAATCATTGTAAGGTAGTCATCAGCAAAGCCATAAGAAGGAAATCCCAAGTTGTTAAGTTTACGTAATAGACTATCTGCTACGAGATTCCATAGCAGAGGTGATAGAACGCCTCCCTGGGGACAACCTTGAATACATTGTCTCCTTATATAGGCTCGTCTCAGTGACGAGTTCAAATAACGATTTTTGAGCATCTCGTGTATCCATGTTACGATAACAGAGGGCACACCATGAAAAAGTGCAGCTTCAATGATGGCATTGAAGGAAACATTGTCAAAGGCGCCCTCAATATCTAAGAAGACTCCTAAACAGGATTGCTTCTGTGAAAAAGCCTTCTCTACATCATGGACAACGTGGTGCAAAAGGGTTGTTGTAGACTTGCCTCTTTGATATGCATGTTGCATTTGATGAAGAGGTTGTATAGAAAGAGTTTCATTTCGAATGTTATGATCAATAATTCTTTCTAAACACTTAAGCATAAAAGAGCTCAGACTGATTGGCCTGAAACTTTTCGCTTCATCATACGTCGCGCGCCCCCCTTTTGGGATAAATTTAACATTTATTTCTCTCCAGGATTTTGGAATGTAACCTGTAGCAAGGCTGCAAATGAAAATTTGTTTTAATATATTTTTAAGATGATCAAATCCTCGCTGAAGTAAACATGGATACAGCCCATCTGCTCCAGGAGTCTTATAAGGTGCGAAGCTATTCAGAGCCCATTTGATTGATTCGGGTGTTACTAGCGTGCGAGCTAACGCCCTAGATTCATAACGAGCACAAAAATCTTCAGGGTCATTGAATGGTTCCAGTTCTGAACATCCTGGAAAATGTATCCGAAAGAGTATTTCTAGCACCTCGTCATCATTATTATTAAAGTTACCAGCTTCGTCCTTAATACTGTTTACTTGAAAATCCTTGGATTTAGCAAGAATTTTATTGAGTCTGCTGGTTTCATTTACACTTGATACATTTGTGCAAAGGTTTTTCCAACCCTGTCGTTCAGAGGACTTTAGAGCTTTTTTATAAGCCTTTCGAGCTATTTTGAAACCGTCAATTCCCTCTGTTCGACGTCTATTCCACGCCCTTCTACACATTTTACGTAATTTTGTGAGTTCGTTGTTCCACCAGGATGTACCCCTAGTTGATTTTATTGTTCGTAATGGACATGCTTCTTCATAGGCCTCCATAATATAGGATGTTGAAATCTCAACGACATCGTCTAAGTCATTTGGGCTTTCAATAGAAGGGTGAAAGCCAAAAAATTTTAATGCAAGGATATCTGAGTAAACGTTCCAGTCTGTATTTCTAGGGTTTCTGAAACGAGAAACTTGCAGACAACCATTTAAGTGATCAAAGAATATGAACCTATGATCAGCCAGAGATTCCTCTTCAGAGACTCTCCAGTTATTGAATTCATGTGTAAGTTTATTGGTGCAGAGGGTTATATCTAGCACCTCTTCTCTGTTTGACTTGAAAAAAGTTGGAGTGTTACCTATGTTTAAAATACTTAAATTTGTAGAACATAAGTACTCCATTAGTTCCAGGCCCCTCGGATTGATATCCGAACTCCCCCAAATAATATGATGGGAGTTTGCATCGCTCCCCACAACTAATGGCAAATTATGTACATCACAATGAGACACAACTTTTTTCAAGTCCTCTGTAGGTGAAGCCTCATCATGTGGAAGGTAAGCTGAGCAGTAGATATATTGTTTGTCGGTATTGTCAACATTTACGTTTATTGATACAACACAAATATCCCTAGTGGTTAAGCTGGGAACAAGAGTGCCATTTATAGCATTACTTAAGAGTATACATGCACGAGGCATGATGCGAGGATTTGTCATCCCTTCTTTACTAAAAGTAACAAAATTAGGATTAACTAGATTTCCAACATAGAATCTTCCATGACGGAAGTATGGTTCTTGGACCAGCGCTATGTTGGCGGTACCTGTTTGAACTATTCGGCAAAGATTTATGGCTGCTGTTCGTTTGTGCTGGATGTTAACTTGTGCTACCTTAATAGTCGACATACGTTATCAGAGTATGACAAGGCTTTCATCCCACAACTGAACAACTGCCAAAACATCAATTGCATATAGGTTTTTAGTTAAAAGTAATATAGTTTTAACTGTGTTTGTTTCTTGATGAAAAGGAAAATGTTTGAGTAAAATTATAAGTTCATTCTTTAGCATATTGATTAAAACAGGTATTTCAAAGTTATTCCCTGAAAAACATACATACAAACTTAAAAATTCCCATCGAAAATGAAATATAGGTGTTATTAAAAGATGCATGACTATTTGTGTAACTGTGTTGTTTAAATTAGAGACTTTTAATTGATAAATCCATACCTTGAATGAATGTATAGCTTCCACTATGTCGCTAAAAAAGTAGGCTGAGACTATGTAGAGTTCAGTTTTTCCACATCTGTTGGAAACCTCTATGGTGGCTGCAAATGTATCCTTTTTCGCGAATTCTGTGAAAGAAATAATCTTAACTCTCCCTTCAACCAACATTGCAGCTCTACGCGATAGAGTTGTGTGATCATAAGACAACTTACATGATTTAATTATGTTTTCCAAAAGTATGTATGTGAATGACCATGTTTTATGAACTAATATTGCATTCAGCTCATTTTCTACGAATCTCGTGCATAGGAATCCAAAATTTCCCTTTACAGTTCGGAGATTCGCATTTCTCATGATCATGATGATGTTAGCCATGTTTGTGGTTTTTGTCGCTTCTAGGGGGACTCTTATGTTCCCTCACATTGGACATGCGATTTCCTAAACAATTTTCGACGTTTATATCCCTATATTGGGAAGTTAATTCTGCGGAGTTAGCTTGATCCGAAACTGAGGGAATGGATCTGGCAACGTTTTGATCAGTGGCACTTGTATTATGACCTGTAACCGTAACCTTGTCGACTTCTGGGACTTCCTGGTTGGATTTAAGACCATCCTTACAGGCAACCCTAGACTCTAATGAGGTTTTATTGCGGTCACAGCTCATCTGCCTTTGTCTCCCACAACCGCCACCGCTCGTGTTTCCTCCATCTCCCTCATTTCCACCGATAGTCGGTTGAACAGGTTTCTTCGGAGGTTGTTTACGAATCTGAGCGTTACCGAATTTGAAGTCAAGAACAAAATTATTATTTTTTATTGTTTGCAGAGAAATACCGTCAACAAGGAAAGTGAGCTCTACGTGTTGTTGGTTAATGACTTTGCGTCGGAGTACTCTCCATGCATCGATCACCAACTGTTCGTTCTGACTCTCCAGCAAGGCGAGAATAGTATCATTGCTATCATCCGCGCTTCGCGGGAAAAACCCAATCAAAGCATCCGGTTTTGGAATGAATTCATCGTCGATCGTAACAAGTTCAATGTCCCTTCCAACAGAAATGGTTGGAATTTTGGTTTTCAACCATTCAACCGTTTCCTGATTTTTGCAGAGAACAACCAAAAAACCAGGCCTAAATTGACAAGTACCAAATTTAGGTTTTAACTTTTGTTTTCTCTGCTGAACTACATTTGTTAAAATTGCTTTCTGAACAGTAATTAGTTGATGCATCGTAAGTTCTACGTGAGGGTAGTTTTTTGCTAGAACTCCTACCCTAACGTAACTGGTAACTTCTCTATAGGAAGATCTATTCGACCCTACTGCACTCCCCGAAGAACCGGCTTTTGCTGAGTCGAGCCGACGCTGTACCGATGGTTTCACCGGAGGTTGAGAAACATTGTTGATACCAGAGTCCCTTACCTTTTTAGGGGTTGGGTTAGTTCCACTGCTGGTAGATCCGCTTAAATTAGAATCCCTAGGACGTTTGGAGGAGTCACTCCTAGGCGTCATCTGTTTAGCAAGAAGGCGGGCTTCTTGGGCGCTATGGCCACTTTGAAGCAGCCGTTTGAAGCGCCTAACACCCGCACCGCTTAGTTTAGTTTTCTTCCCCTTTGGTGGGACTTCTGTCTCTCCCTTACCCAAAGAGGAATCAGGCAAATTATGCAACACTGTTGTATTGGTATCATCATCCAAATCATCATCAACTACACCAACAAAGTCGTCGTCCTCCTTATCCCGATTTGGAGTGTTTAAAATTGATGATGAGTACGAAAGACCATCAGAATCGTTCTGATTCAGATCAATACCGTCATCTTCCCGATCAATTTCCATGCTGGCCATGGATGCAATATATCCACTGAAATTTCACTGATAATGAAGCAGTATTGTATAGCGAACCACTATGCACAGAGTAAAAATGAGATATAAAAAAACAATACCCATATCGACAGTGACATATGATCTTTGTTTGCCACGTCACACAGTCAATATAAGTATGGGTCACTTGCATGCAAGCTTGAGTATAACAGTTTTATTTAATTGTTTCTGCACATGAATAGTTATAGACCCAACTGATATGAAGTTGGGGTATTGAAAAACGTTATTAAATTACTAAATAAAAGCAAGTTCCACCTGCCCTCTACACTACACTGTTCACTGACACTTAAACTATACGTATCAGGAGCACCTGAAAAGATACCAACTCGAAAACAACGATATTTCGCTAAAATTTTTCCTTTTTATTTCAAGGTTCTTCCCTCTCCCTCCCCCCCGCCGCCACCCCCCCCCCCCCCCCCCCTGGTGTGTGTCCCCCCCCCCCCCCGAGAAAGGAGCCCCATTTTTTTTTTTATTCCGTGTCGGGTATTTTCGTCACTGCGACCAATTTTTAGATCTATTGTGACATATCCCCTTTTTGTTGTTGCTTTAGTTATTTTCAGCATGACGCATCACTATTGATAGAAGTGATCGTCAAAGTCTGACTTAAAGCATTGTCCCAGGACGGTATAACGCTCCGAATAAAGTGTACTACCGTACTGGAGTTTGTTCTCCAAATCTCAAGGGGTTCTAGTAGCCCTTTGTGAAAGAACTTCAGCCTATTATTGAAAATTGCCGGGCAGTGGCATAACAAGTGTTCCGAGTCTTCTCTATCCATGTTACAGAATCGACATGAATCATCTTGAAGTTTTCCTATCAGCTTCAAGTGATAACGGCTCGGACAGTGACCGGTTATAGGGCTGGATATATTGTTAGATCTTTTTTGGTAAGATCTAGTAACTTGCGAGTCATTGAAATGTTTGGAGTAATGAACCGCTTTGATTGCCTAGCTTTGAAAGTGTTGTTCCAGTTTGTCTCCACTTTCAAGCATTCCCAGGCTTTCATCTCCATTCTAAGAGAAGATGCAGATACACCACAAAAGAGTTCAGGTCCTACAAACTGATGAGACGATCCGAGTCTTGCTAGTTCATCGGCTTTCTCGTTTCCATCAATTCCAGAATGACCAGGAACCCAGTACAAATTGACTTGATTACGACAAGACAATTTCCGAAGTGATTGAACACATTCCCAAACATGTTTGGACGTGCATATTGCTGACTTTAAAGCATTCAGAGCTGCTTGACTATCCGAAAAAATGCATACATTTGAATATCTATAGTTTCTGCGTAAGCATATAGCAGAACATTCCAGAATTGCTTGAATTTCAGCTCGGAATACAGTTGGCCACTTTCCCATTGGGATTGAAAGGTTAATCCCTTGGCCAGTTACCCCAGCTCCCACTTGATTGTTTATTTTCGAATCGTCTGTATAGAAAACAATCATTCCTTAGCGGAGGTTTGGGCCACCTCTTGCCCACGAATCACGCCCAGGATCAATAACTTGATATGAACAATCAAAGTTTTATTTTTTTTCCATTCAATCTTCGTTGTTCATAACTAAAGGATTAAATTTTAAAATTTTTAGAATGTTAAGATGTCCTATTAGATCACCTTCTAAGAGGTTCGCAAACCTTCTGATCCTTAGAGCGCTCTTTTCAGCTTCTAACTGTATGAATTGATGCAATGGCAACATAAAAAGTAGTGCATCCAGTGCCTTCGTTGGTGTACTTCTCATTGCACCGCTAATTGCACACGTTACTAGTCTTTGAATTTTTTCTAACCTTCTTTGTGCAACAGTTTCTTTTGTTTTTGGCCACCAGACCAATGAAGCATAGGTAATCTTGGGTCTCACAATTGCCGAATAAATCCAATGGATCATTTTTGGCCTTAGTCCCCATTGCTTACCAAACCCAGTGTGTTAGTATGCATTATGAAAATTAGGAAATTCCATTTTTCCATTCTTCAGAAAGGTTTGAATGATGATGCGGCCTCAAGTTTAAGGCCCTTCTCCAGCATCTCGACCAGTAGTTGGCAGCGTTAAAGTTTTGCCTGATAATCACGAGTTCACTCGGCATCGGTACATGGTCGGAGGATTTTCCATATGTTCGATTATAACGCGCTTCCGAAATTTGCGCATACGTTTGGCATCAAAACGATTAGGCATCGTACTCATTCTCACTTTCACAGTTTCTCAAAATTTATGTCTTCCTATGAGTAAATAAAATGGCAATCGTAAAAACCTCTAGTTGATCGGAGCAAAAATCTCAAAAATAAATCAATAAAGAAACGATCGAGTTATTAGCGTCCGGTGTTTAAATTTTTCGTGACAGCAGCCATAGTGCACAATGCTCAAGGTATGCAACGAAGTGGAAACTTAAATTGTTTTAGCCACCGCTGACTGTCAATTGGTATGAACTTGGATAGTTATGTTGAGTAAATTCCAATCAAACAAACTCTTTAAAAATTGAATTAGTCGTCCTGAAAAGGACGGATTTGGAACTGTCCCTTAAAACCTTCTTAAAACCTTCTCGGTCTTTTGAAGAAGCAGGTTATTTCAGCCGTTGCATCGGCTGGCAACCGACTACCTAGTACACCACTGCATAATTAATGGCTGCCTAGCAACGGTTGCCACTGTCAGCAGCCAAATCCCGGATTAAAGCTGCATCCAATGGTCACTTGTAGGATTGTTGTAAACATATTGCTTCCATAATACCATGACTGGCCAATGGGTGTTAGATTGGACACACACACACACACACACACACACACACACACACACACACACACACACACACACACACACACACACACACACACACACACACACACACACACACACACACACACACACACACACACACACACACACACACACACACACACACACACACACACATTTTGTGAGACACCTTGTATATTCGGTATGTTAAACCGTCCTGGGACAACGCTTTAAGACAAACATTGGCGATCACTTCAAGTAATTGTAACAAGCATAACAATTTCTAAGGCATAAAAGGGGGGATATGTCAAAAAAGATCTAAAAGTTGATCGCAGTAATGAAGATACCGGACATCTATCCTGCAAAAAATAGTGGTCGATGAGAATCCGGTTGGCGCAACACGACGAGGAGCACTAAGAGCAAGATGGTTAGACCGAGTGGAGCAAGAGCTAGGAATTATAAGGTGCCCACGGGATTGGAGAGGAGCAGCCATGAACTGAATCGTTGGAAGGATATTATGTTTAAGGTAATGTTATAAATGACATAGTAGCTGCAATGTAGGAAGTGAATATGACTACACGAGAAATTCACTTTCTTTGAATCAATCGATTTATTCTCTGCAACTAAAGAAATTGAATCATGTGAAATTTAAAATTTGTGTGTTGCAAAAAATTTAGGACAGGTCGGAACATTTCAAAAAACAAGGCAGGATGCTCAGAAAGTATCTCAACATTACAACTGATATACCTGAAGAGGATACATCCTGCTTGCAATTCTTGCATTTTTGAAAAGCGTAACTTTAACACCGAACTATTTTGAACCTAGGAAACAACGCACGCAGTTAAACCGAACAACATAACGAGCTGCTCGGAATAGAAAAGTTTTACCCCATCCGATTACACACCTACCATATCTTATTGTTGTACCGCTCATCAACCAGTCCGTTCAAAGTTACCAAGAATGCATCTCTGATGAGCTGGTACATACAATCCCATTCTGAAGAACTGCACCTTGAAAGATACCAACTTTTTCATGAAGCTTGAAGTCGTAGAAAGGGTTGAGAGAGCACCCTCGAGGGCATTTCTAAAAGGAAAAAAGTCCGCTTTATCTTAAAACTACTTTCCCGTTCGCCCACGCTCATGTGTCTGTGGGTGTGTGGGTGTCGAGGAAAACCATGTATCGTCGGTAACGATGACTAACTTTCCCGTATGCAGCCCGCCCAGCAGATATGGGGTACGAGGTAAAACGTAAACATTTCATACATTATTCATTTCACTTTACATTTATTACGTTATTTTTTCATTTCCAGCAAATCGCTCTAAGGCACTGAATATGAGTGTAACTATGAGCGAAACGGCAAAGAACGCCATTTCTTCGACGAGCATTCAAGGGCATATTGCTTCACCTTTGGGTGCCTTTGGGTGCCTCCGGGTGGAGCGGGGGAAGGAAGCTAGGATTTTTCATGCACCCAAGAAGAACCTCTTGAAATTTATGTTTGACGTGTGTAGACTTACATACTGCTACCAAGCTACTATCTATCTAGACACACCTTCGCGAGTCTGCTGCTAAAGGCTACGACGATGGCACAAGCAACTGCTGCCAAAGGTAAAGCACACCCGGAAAAACATCATAAATATGATGAAGACTCCAAATTGCTTTCCCTGTTTTCCTGGCGGGAAACTCCCGCACACCCGTGGATATAAGTGTAGAGATTCCATAACTAATTCTGGATATATTTTCAACCATATCATCTTATAGATGCGGCAATCGCTAGGGAGGAGGCCATTTTTCTCCCGCAACCGAAGGCCGCGGGCTTCCTGTTTGAGTTTGCCGAAGCAAGACTGCATACCTTTACGGCATAGATGTTTCTCAGACGATGGAATCCGCTGGAATATGCCTTTGAGGTATGATTTATGGCTTCATTGAATTTTCATATCTTCCGACCGAGCGCTCCAACAACGGAGGCAAATTCTTATCACATGCATGCGTTGGCTCTACGGTTGTAGGTATATCTCTGGTTCCGGTCTGTGCTCAAATGATGGGAGGAAAATGCTCGGCTCGACGTCCATCGGATAGCGGTGACTCGAAATCCAATCTAAAGGAATTTTCTCTATTGAAACGCTACAAGAGCTAAGCAAATTTCTTAGTCTTTGTATTCTGCAACGACGAACCATCTAGCAAATATGACGGTTATTCAAGGCATCGCTGAATATAAGAACAGGTTCGAAAGACGAGTGACAAAATCATGTGTCTTTTCATCGTAATCGACAGAATTTGGTTAGCGACTGTCCGCAGGTGGCAACGTCTCTCATTCATAGATTGAATGTGCCCACCTGATGAAAAATTGAGACATTGGCTTTAACTTTGAACCCCTGTGTAAGCGCATAGACGCTTATTTACGGAGATAAACGCATTTAAAGGTTTCCAGAGCCCACCTGATGAAAAATCGAGGTTTTGGCATTCTTATTTGGACCAAAATCGATGTACCGAAAATCGACAATTTTAAACCCCCTGTTTAAGCGATTAGACGCTTATTTACGGAGATAAACGCATTTAAAGGTTTCCAGAGCCCACCTGATGAAAAATTGAGGTTTTGGCATACTGATTTGGACCAAAACTGGGGTACCGAAAATCGACGATTTCAAACCCCCCGTTTAAGCGATTAGACGCTTATTTACGGAGATAAACGCATTTAAAGGTTTCCAGAGCCCACCTGATGAAAAATTGTGGTTTTAGCATTCTGATTTGGACCAAAACTGGGGTACCGAAAATCGA
>JAHHFK020003226.1:0-63831 GCA_024533555.2 Aedes koreicus | reverse complement strand
CAGCTCTCGTGTCATCTGGATGTAAACAGGCGACAAATATGTTTTAACAAGTGATTATGTTGACTCCCGTCCTGTGGAGAAATGATGTGCACCGATTAAAAGAACCATGTAAAACTCTGCGATATTTTATGTACATATATAGAATGCTAGTTTCGGCATAAATTCATGTCATATTTCAAGAAAATTTAAGCAAAATAACGCCCAAAACAAGTCTGACGTATGAAGCATGGCATATATTATCGTTGTTTACGCTTGTATTAGCTTGCAATTGAAAGAAAGGAAACTGTACGCACTCGTTTTAATTCATCATGATTTTTTGTGTGCCGATTTATTTCATTTATTGAAATCTGTCGATCCGCTTCTAAAAGCAACATTCCCGCTTATTTTCGGAAGACAAAATACTAAAAATTCTTTGAATGAATAACTTGCATGAATAACGCAAAACCATTAAGCTTGGGTTGCCCATTAAAACAATTAACAGATAATCCAGGTGATGCTCTATATCCCATTTTCCATTTAATTTGACCGGCATCAGTAACAGTCACCATCCGCCACATCCGACAGAAAAAATGGACCAGGAGTGGAGGCGTGGCACGTGATGTTTGCTTTTAATTACACCAATTGTAGGCATGGCAGGCAAATGGGATCAATTTGTAGTGCTGGTAACCAAACAGAATCAGAACAGCCCTCGGTCACGAGCAGCTGCATTCATTTTCTGCTTAAAATATTTAATTTTGAATTTCACGCTTCCACTTGCAAAATAAAATACGAAATAAACCATTCAACCATCAAGAACGACCGCATAAAGCATCCCATTCGCATAATTTCAAATTGACAAACTTTTATTTTTATTCGACGTCATTCGCAGCAAACCATAGTTGAAACAAAAGAAAATCAATTTCTATAAGAGTTTCCAAAGCTGTGCCACAATCTATTGACACTCACCATTCCAGCGCAGTAAAAGTGACAGCAACAAATAGCGAGACGGTGTAAAGGTTAGTGTGCGCCGGAAAGAAAAATGGGAAACTCTTTGCAGCAGGAATGGGAGGTTGAGTTTTGGACTCTGTGAAAGTGTCTTGAAAAGGAAATCCAATCGAAAAACTCCCACAAAAGCGAATTTCATAAAGCTGGGATTTCTCCTCCGTACCTCACCGCCCACGCTATGAATTCAACAAACCTTGCAACATGCTGAAATATGGTCATTCTCGGATGCTGAAAGGGCACAATTCAACAGAAAGGTTATTATTATTTGACGGTTGCTATTTTTAGCGCAACCTTAACCTACCTTTCTGCTTAGTTCAACGCTTTTAGGAATATAACGAAGACTAGACTGGCCGTCGCCAATAGAATTTGAAAATTACGTTTACACTGCGGCAACTCATGTCAACAAGACAAGAGACATGAAGTCTTAGTGCATGGTCAGTATTGATTTGGTTGCTGAAAACTTTTCCTGACATGCATCTATAGGCATGCGAATTTTTCATTGTAAACGCACCTTCAGTCATGCTCAGAGTAAATGGCTAAGGTAGGGAAAATATTGCTAGATATGCATGGCTCTGCGCTACGGCGGTCAATGTCTGAGATTTTTAGCGCAGAGCCGTTCGACCTTTGTTTGTTCTGGCTATGAGGTGGACTTTGAGAACGAGCGGGAATGCACCATGAACTTATAATACAGTTCAACCTAAATGATTCAACGTTGATTATGGTGGATTGTTGGTTCGTTATGGTTGAGGAGTGAAAGAAGTGATTGGGTTTAAATGAATAATGTATTTAAAGAGATTGGTTCGTAAAATGGGGGTAGATCATGGTGGTTCAAATAGCGCAAGGAGAGTTTCAAAATAAGTTGTCAACGAATAGAACTCTTCTACTCACACACAGATAAAGTTGTTTGGTTTGTGTTTATCTAAATCCAACGTGTTCACTTCTTATTTGGACTCGTTGGTTTGTTGGTATTTTGCTAATTCCGGTATGTTGCGAATCGAAAATGAGCTTAAAATACGTAAGAAAGGTTCCCGATGAATTTGGAGAACACAAAGGTCTGCCCGTGATGTCAGCTACACGTATGCAACATTACACAACCTACTTGCAATCGTTGGACTATGACATCAAATTTTGCAAATCGACCGATAACGCCAATGCTGATGCTTTGTCAGGGATTCCGTTAGGGCATACGGATGCAAACAATACAATTGAAGATACGGATGTCGATACATTGCCACTAACTTGCTACGGGGAATCCGTGTATACGTTCCATTAAAGCTAAGAAGACAAGTGCTTAAAGAACTTCGTAGCACTCTCTTCGGTATCACACGTACCAAATCATTGCACAGTGGGAAAAAAAGTACATGAATCGCGAAAGAATTCGATACTTCAGCTTCAAGTAGCACAAGGTTAGTGAACAATAGCATTTTTAATGTGAAAATTCCTGGGAAATCGAATGAAAGGGATCCCACTTTTTTTTGGTTTTTTAAAAAAGAACAATCCGTAGTCACTCACTTACGGTAGCAAAACACGTACCAAATCGATTGCACAGCTTGGGAAAAAAAGTACATGCAATCGCGAAAGAATTCGATTAATCTCCTCCGGTCTTTTGCTCCAGTATTTTAGTTTGACAATCTATGTTGCACTCGGTTAGTGAACAATAGCTTATTTTTAGTATGTGAAAATTCACTGGGCAATCGAATGAAAGCGCAGTACCCCTAATCGCCAGTAATCTACACTGAAAAAAAAATGAATTTTAACTAGCGCGTACAATTTCCCCTCGTTTAATTCCAATAAGCCAAGGAGGCGTAAACAACAAAATTGTTTGCAATCTGTCATACGCCATACAAACATTATGTTTATGTACAATCTTTCATACAACAAGCTAGATTCAGGCGTTATCTGGCTAAATTTACATGAGATATCGCATGATTTTATCCCACATCTAGCATTCCCTTTATGTTCATTAGATAACGCAGAAAATTAAATGTTTCTTTTTATCTGTGTATGATTGGAGGGGTCTGCGGTAGTCAAAATAGGCCTATTCTTATGTGGAATTTTCCTAGAAACTGAATGGAGGTAGTTGCAGCCACCGCACGGGTCGGGTAACGGAGATATTGCTGATTTTACCCCACTTCCCCCATGTTTTCGAATATTGTTCATTAATCTATGGTCGGAGGCAGGGTTGCCACATGCACAGATTTATCTAGATTGACACAGTTTTTTTTTCATTTTTTTCATACAGATATCTGTATGTGAAGATTACAGATTTTTGAGAAACACCATGATTTTTAAGATTTTTGGCAATTGTCTTTCCACTCAAAAATCTCAAATTCAAAACACGAGTATAGTTTAGGATCCAACTTTTTATCAATACACTACTTGCACTGTGCTGTTTAGGCCCATGAAGAAAAATAACTCAATTGACACTGACACTACAGTGACAGATGACAGTATGAAAGTCAGTTTGTGTGTGTGCTCCCAAATGATTTTTCCATATATTTTTTGATTATTTGACGTTTGATAATTTTTGAAGAAAATTTCATAGAATTTCTCATAGAATTTCATTCTCGGACATTCCTTTAGATATTTTTTCTGGCGTTTCTATAGGTATTTTTCAGACGTTTGTAGGCATTCCTCCAGGGATTCTTTCAGGAGTTTCTTCTGACATTGCATCGGCAATTTTTCAAAACTTTCTTGTGATGAAATGTGTGGAGGAATCCCTGATCTTGTGAAGTTTTGTGATTTTAAAGTAATCACTGGAGGACACCTGATAGAACTACATAAAAACTATCAATTTTTTCTTGAAGTAATTTTTGGAGAAAATCTTGATTTGTTGGAGAAATCTAAGAAGTTTTTTTTTTTGCTTGAATTCCGTAATCTCATCTATTTAATGCGAAATTTTTAAATTAAAATTTAATTTAATTTAAAAATTTCGCAATGGGTTTTTGTAGAATTATTTTTCAAATTTTGTCTACGATGCTTGCAAGAATTCTAACCTATAGTTTTCCAGATCTTATTTCAATCTTTTTTCAGGTATTCCGCTGGAGAGGTGTTTGTTTCAAAGTTCCGCAAAAGACTGCTCCAAAAATTTCGGCAAAATGTCTTGCAGTGATTTCTACAAAAATACTATTCTTCTAATTTAGAAGTATTTTTATGCATTTATGCAGAAGAATTTTGGGAAGTTAGAATAATGTTCTCGATAGTAATTTTTGCTATATGAAGCATATTTATATCGTACGTGGTTTTTTGTTATCTTTAACATAATCTTGCAGTGCGAAAACCTATACATATTTTGCGCAATTGATTAACAGTTGCAGATCGATTACAAAAAAAAAAAAGGTTTGTGGGCTTTGGATCCGTTGGAGCTTCGGTAATGATGGGTTCTGACCGATCCATCATGAAGCTGCTGAAACGTGACGGTCTTCATTTGATAATTATCAAATGTACTTGCCACTTTTTGGCCCTTTGTGCAAGTAACGCATCCAAAAAACTTCAATTGTACCTGAAACAAATGATGCGATATATCTGCAGTTACTTGTCCTGCAGCCTCAAACGATCCAAGAAATTCCAGATGACACAGATGCATCCGTCTGCCACTAGATGGCTATCGTTGGAGTCAGTTTTCAAATGGAATATGGAACGGTTTTCGGAGCTCATGTTGTTTTTCTCGTTCTAATCAAACTGAAACAACGGTTTTATGGTTGCCATCTTAACGACCCAATGACGCAGCCATTTCTGATCTTCTTAAGCTACGTATTGTCTCTTATCATTAAAGCGAATCGAATCTTCCAGTCAAAAAATATGAAATTCCTGAAGATGTGCAATCAGCTGAAGTCTCGCTGATGGAGCTCCTTGCAAATTTTTGTGTAGATGATTACCTAAAACACCTGACGAATTTATGGGTTTCAGATTTCAAGAAACATCTTCGAAAATAGATAACGGCGAAGCTGCGCCCTTAAAAAGAGTTCAACTCGATTATTGAACAATATCCGAACTTCTTTGAAAACGGTGAGGAACAGGCCATTGAAAATGATTTTCATGAGTTGAGGACGGAAAGGAGGAAAGGAGGAGTTGATCAGCTTATATTAATACCAGAACGAAATTCTAAACTCAACAAATTAATGTACAAGGATCATAACAATAATTGATTGTTAATTCCGTTCCAATTTTACAGCGTCATTATAAGACTTTCGAGGGATTCTTTTGTGCAGATCGAAACACAACAGTGCTGGCTAGCATACTCTACTAATATTAGAATGAAAAACATAAAGGTGATTGGTTTATGAATGAAAGAGAGCGAGCCCGGAGAGAATCTCTCAATTGTAGATTCGCCCTAATGAAAAAAAACCCTAGATTTGTCTTCGAATGTTTCGGTTCGGGAAATGATTTCGAACGATGTTATGCGGATTATGGAGTTGGAGGACGTACGGGACAATCTCAATGAAATAGCTTCAAGTGGGATCATTGATTGTGTCACGCATGTGGCTGCTGGACCTGACTCTGCAACTGGCTTTAGCCGCTATAACCAGGCTAAGTTTCTAGGGAAAGATGAAATGGGTCATGAAATCTATGACAAAAGAAACGGATGAAATCACATTAAAGCTTTTCGACCAGTTTTTTAAGGAGGTGGATGAACTGAATGCCTCACCCATCATCTTCGAAGCTGGAAACGTGACTTTGCGAGTGAAGATCAGAGCAGTCTATTCGATGATAGATGGCAAGGCGGCAAACGCCATTGTAGGAAACCGAAACACTAAAGCATGTCCGCTATGTCTGAAAGATGATGAACGAATTGGACCATCCTTCTTTCATTCAAGATTGAACTTGGTAGAAGGCCTTATACGAAATTCTGCTAAGAAAGCTGTTCTCAACCATCCAGTCATGTGCCACCCAGAAGTTAAGAAGGAAGCACGTCGAATTGCAGATGAGCTTGAAGCTCACTGCAAACTGAACGTTAATCGGCCCAAAGTTGGAGGCTGCGGAAGCTTCAATAATGGCAACATGGTGAGGAGACTACTTGCGCAACCTCAAAAGTTTGCTGAAATTCTTGGAGTGGACGTGGATTTGATAAGTAACATTCGGCTCATCAGCAGTCTGGCACTTTCATCTAAAAAGGTGGACAACAATAAAATTAAACAGTTGTACACTGACATTGAGCAACAATACCGCTGTGAATTTCCGTTTGTACGGCAGCTCCCTCCATGTCTGCATAAATATGAGCATCTACCGGAATTGATTGAACGTTTGGAAAATTAAATAAAAAAATAAGGTATGTGAAAGTATATAATGCTAATAATTTTTTTGATATTTCTAGCCATTTGCGATGAACTTCGTCGACGAGCAGGCTGGAGAAACAAGTCACAAGCGACACAAGTTCTCCCGATTGCACTTTGCACGGAAAACTTCTGCGGAGGATAACCTTACTGATATGATGAGAGAAGCTTTGACTTGGTCTGATCCCAAGATGGCATATCTATCGGTCAAATCAAGCGGCAAAAAAACATTCTGAAAGCATGACCCAGAGTTCGAAGCGCAGATGCTACATTTCTGTGTATCTGACGAACAGGAACACGAAAAAATTTCCCAATCTAGCGGAAACGATGACGAATATAGTGAAAATGAGCGACAACTTTGACTGAAGATGAATTATCTAATGGTAATGAATAATATACTTTTTTGTGGTGGTCCGAAGGGCCAAGTTAACTTGTTTCATTCCAAAGACATCTGAAAATCATATGGATAAAAGGGCAATATTCCGAAAATATGAGGAAGTGGGGTAAAATCAGCAATATCTCCGTTTCCTGACTCGTGCAGTGGCTACGACTACCTTCATTCGATTCCTAGGAAAATTCCACATAAGAATAAGCTTATTTTAGCTACCGCAGACCCCTCCGAGCAAAGATTAATCATCAGTATTCGAAAATACAGGGAATTTGAGCAACATAAGCCCAATATTTCTGTTTTCCGACTCGTGCGGTGGCAGAAACCACTTCCATTCGATTTCTCGGGAAATTTTACATAAGAATATGTCCATTTTGACTACCGCAGACCCCTCCGATCATAGATTAATAAACAATATTCGAAAAATGGGGGAAGTGGGGTAAAATCAGCAATATCTCTGTCACCCGACCCGTGCGGTGGCTGCAACTACTTTCATTCGATTTCTAGGAAATTCTACATAAGAATAGGCCTATTTTTACTACCGCAGACTCCTCCGAGCATATATTATTCAGCAATATTCGAAAATACGGGGAATTGGGGCAAAATAAGTTCCCAATATCTCCGTCCACTGAATTTTGCGGCAAGTGGGACCCCTTTCATTTCCCAGGAATTTTCACATAATAAATGCTATTGTTCACTAATCTTGTGCTACTTGAAGCTGAATTATCGAATTCTTTCGCGATTCATGTACTTTTTTTTCCCACTGTGCATTGGTTAGAGGTTACTGTTGGTGGGTGGGAAAAGATCGAGAAATCGAGGAGACTATTGCAAAGTGTTCAAACTGTCAGGCAATGTGAGTTTTGACGTAGGACTACGTCTGTGTTTTCAATACTGGGGTACACGTTCGAATTGCGAAAATTTGGAGCGTCACGAAAAATATATAGGTTTTGAACGTTAATAACTAAGTCATTTCACGATCGATTTACAAAATGTTTTCACCAATCGATCGGGACATTTTCTACGCTTCGATTCCAATATTTAAATCTATTGATTTATAACATTCAACTATTGAAATTAACGCAAATATAAGGTAATGTCTTATAATGTCGATTTTTTCAGAGTAAATTTACCAAATACACAGTACTTTTCTAGCACAGATTTCATATTTAAGTAACGAACGTCTCCTAGGCAGCCATGAATGTTATATAACGGGTACACCTTCGCATTTTGATTTAGTTTTCCGGCGGTCGTGGAGCTGTGCAGAGTAGGATCTGCAGTTGGACGAGCAGTCACTGCCCAGAGAGGCGTTGGTGCAGTTGGCTGTTGTTGCCGATGCTCCCGTCAACCTCGCTGCGAGAAACATGGCTGCTGAAGCCTACGATTTGGCGGGAAAAAGCCGCCCGTGACAACGAGACAAGAATCAACTATCCCACGTCACCTGAAGATGGCCATCCGCAACGACGAGTAGCTGAACCAAGAATACCAAGAAGAAAGCCCAAGTTCAATCGCGAACCATGTTTCTCCCCCATCAACTAAATCCGTCCTTTTCAGGACGACCAAATCAATTTTCCAATTAAAGAGTTTATTTGGTTAAAATTTTCTCTTGTGCTGTTTCAAATTAATTTCAATCACCGCGCCCCGGCTGCAAATAGCATTAATTAAACGCCGCTTCCCGGAGTAAATGACAAAGAACGTTGAACAACCAACGAACGAAATTCTAGAACGGATAATTCGAACCGAACTGCGACACTTCAGACCGACCATGTGGTTGAGTTCGTTGTAGTTCCTAGTTGTGCATAGCGGATTAGTTGCTGGTGATAGCAAATAATTAAGGCATATTTCTGTTAAGAAAATCATCCGTCTAGCGTGCAGTAATTAAAACTAATTATTGTGGCGCAATAACTGAATTTCGTCCCCTTTGGTGCAATTTGTATCACATTGCCTTCGTTGGTACCGCCTTCTTTCGTGCACTAGCATCCGACCCCTATACCTCATAGCTTTTAGCAGAACATTTTGATTCAGTCTTACGACAGTCGTTAAGCTGTGCAGTGGTCTTAGGATCGCAGTTGGCGGCGGCGAGCAGTCGTTGCCCAGAGAGACGTTGTTGCAGTTGGCTGTTGTTGCCGATGCTCCCGTCAACCTCGCTGTGAGAAACATGGCTGCTGAAGCCTACAATTTGGCGGGAAAAAGCCGCCCGTGACAACGAGACAAGAATCAATCATCCCACGAGATGAACCAAGAAAGAAAGCCCAAGTTCAATCGCGAACTGTTTCTCCCCCGTCAACTAAATCCGTCCTTTTCAGGACGACCAAATCAATTTTCCAATTAAAGAGTTTATTTGGTTAACATTTTCTCTTGGGCTGTTTGAAATTTCCATTACCGCGCCCGGCTGAACATGGCATTGCTTTAAACGCCGCGTCCCGGAATAAATAGCAAAGCGCGTTGAACAACCAATGAACCAACAGATCCATAACTATCTTCTACGCGTTAGAGATAGTGGCCCTCTCAACCATCGTAGAAAATACAACCGGGGCCGTATCATAATTAAGAGCCACCAAATGCTTTCTAAAGAGTGTACAATAGAATTTTCTTGGCCCTTTTCAGAACTGACTTAAATCAATTAGCGGATGGCCCTGACGTGTATGGGAATTCGATTGCTGCGTAGTCCTACGTCAACTTTGCGTACAACCCCATTGGGCTGTCCCTTATAGTTTTTCCCCTTAACGGCCCCGTTGGAAGCGTTGAAGGTCGTGTAGACAAAGTTCTGCTTGACCCATGCGATTTCAGCAGCCGGAATATATCGCCGGGTCGCTCACCGTTCAAATAGCGCTTAATTACGATGTTTCGATACTCTTTCATCGCGTGTAACAAACGAACAACAACTGACAGAATGTGTACACCACACACATTCGTTACCGTATTTATGAAGCTAAAATTGACACCAATACCAAAACAGGATATGTACATGGTGCATACCTACACAATGATGAAAATTTGTATTCGAATTTGCTGAACACCGTGTAAGTGAGGCGCTATCCAGCTTTGCTCCTAGAGACATAGTTGCTTAGATAATGATCTAAGCACATTGATTTATAAACTGCTTACTTAACCCTTATCACCTACCTGTAGGTACAAAGGGCACTGCTAAAAATATAACGTGAGCTGTAGAGTTAACTAGCCCGGGAACTGCAATAAAGATGGTATCCTAAACCTTTTTGGTTTTTAGTGTAACTGCAACGAACCAGCGAAAATAAAGAAAAAAAAAACAAAAAAAAAAAAAAAAAAAACAAAAATGAAGATAAAAAATGCAAAAAAAATAAATTTGTTTTAATTTAATCGGACATCATGAACTATATTAAAATATCCACTTTCACAAAATATTTATGAGAGAGAGTAGAACGTAATCTGAATATAGCTAAAACGAGCGCGGAGTGAGAGCCGGCGCTTGGCTGGACAGCCAAGAAAAAACATATATAATATTATCAAGGAAGAAGAGGCAGCCGCCCAACCCTCGCCCCCCCCCCACCAAAAAACCCCCCCCAAACCCAAAACCCCAACCAAAAAACAACGAAACCCAAAACAAAAACAAAGATTCAAGCACAGTAAAGCGAAGAGATGTGCAACTCTATGTCGTACTTGGGACCAATGGGGTTCTATCCCGAGCAGAAGCGAATAACTTGATAACTGGCCTTGGTATTTATGAGCTCAGATTAAGAAGTAAAATACCTGAGGATAATACCATCAAATTGTTCCCAAAATGTCATGCGAATACCAAATTGAGGTAAGACAATACCAAAATAATACCTCTAAGGTGACCAGATACTTACCCAGGTATCCGGAATATCAAGTTTAGTTATTCTAGAGACATTTTGCTTGCAATTCTTAGGTATTTTGCTTAGGTATTTTACCTCTTAATCTGAGCTCTTTAATACCAAGGCCAATTATCAAGATCAAAATTAGGTATTCATATGCTTTTGTGTTCTGCTCGGGCCCCCACCACCAAAAAAAAAAACACCCCCCGGAACCCCCACAAAACCAAACCAAAAATTAATAAAATTTTAATTAAAAGTGGTTTGTTGTTGTGGAGAAAAATCCATAACTGCACATAAGAGGCACTTTTTTTTTTTTTTTTCTTTTGCTGAAAATGTCTTTATTGAGTAAATTAATCTTACATCATACAACAAACCGCTTTTAATTAGAATTTTATTTGAATTTTTTAGAAGCATATGAAAATGTTCGTCCTATATTTTAACATGGGAGCTGTCAGATTTTTCACTTCTTGGTGTCTTCTTCTTCTTTCAACCTGGATTCGTCCATTGAATTTTGATACCACGCCGACGGGGTTATTCTGGTATATCTAGAACCGGATACACTGTAATTTTTATCAGGTGCGACGTGAGTTAGACGCCTGTCAGACGTCCGTATTTTGTCCTTGGTTTGAAAAAAAAAACAAGCTATTTAAAATTAGCTCTCTACTTAAGATCCACATTGGTCCTGAGTGCACCATATAGTTGCATGTTTTTGTTTGATTGGCCGTGTTATTTTGACAGAATATTTGAGGGGTTATATACAGGGTATGTTAGGAGTTATGTTTAAGTTCTATTAGCAGGTACCTCTTGAGCAAAACAAAAATAATTTTCTTACTGACCAATCCAGCCCCCGGTTTGATTTAAATAAGAAAGCTGACAGTTTCGAACCTTTTATAACCCAGCACTCATGACGGCCCGTTCTGTACCCTTCTGTTTTATTAATTATTTTACAGCTTTCATGCTCCTCCATATTTAATCGCATCATATCACTAGAAAAGTTATCACCTATTCCTGACTCATTTAACATTAAATACATTTTAATGATTTCATTGGCGTGTTGGAGATTAAATCATGGTTCTGATCATAAAAAATACGACATGCCTAGAATTTAATTGCCCTATCCCCTCGATAGCCATCGCTGTTCACCCGGCTGCTGAAAATTTGTCTATGCTTGCTCAGTCCATAGAAGACCATATTTACATCGCTTGAATTTATTGTTACGATGAAACTCCAAACATTCCGACAAATTCTCGAAGGGAGTTTTACTAATCCAGAAATGTTATTATCATATTTAGGGAGCATCTACATTTATGCGACTTTTCGTTCCCTGTTGCTTCTGGTTGCTCCTCAGTATGATCGGTCGATTGCCTCTTTTGTTTTCTAGTTTTTTGCAGTTGTCACTTCTTGGAATATTAATTTTTGAAAATTTGGATAGGAAGCGATTGTTTGAAAAAAGATGACCTAACCCCACTTTCACTGAAGACTAGACAACGTATAAAACAATTACAGTGAAAGTAAACGTGACTGACGGTAAAAAGCCACACACCACGTGTTGTCGGCTGTTGCTCGAACATAAACACACCCTTAGAACCCTGTGAGGTGAACCCAACTGGCGATCTAAATCTCCTCTACCAACGCTCGCTCCTCCAAAAATCCATTTAATCCTTTTCGCTGCACCGCATCAAGGGCTGGTCCAGCTATTTATCGTCTAGGCACGTCGTCCTCTAAAATAATCCAAATGTGTGTTTGCCAAACCCGGCACGTCTGCAAAAATATGAACCGTATAAAATAGTTATAATCCGGTTGAATAAATTTTGAACTTTATTATGTCACCCACCAACAAATTTTCCCACTGGGGGTTGAAGTTGAAATAACTAAAATTCTGGTTGAACATTTCCACCTGCTATTGAAAAGTTGTTTCTATAAACAAACTCATGATTGAATAACGAAAAGTTGTAATTTAAGTCAAACATAATCAACTGGATCAACTATTTGAGGGTAGCAGGTTGACCACAGTCCATGAACATGGCTAACTATATGAAAATTACTTCTTTAGTAGGACGAAGAGAACATACATTTGAATTCATACGAACGGACGAATGTTTCAACCCCCCGAGGGTAGCTGCTAATGGTTTTAATTTTGTTTCCATGTCGGATATGAGCCCTGTATCCCATTTATTGCGGTTTGTCTCATCGTTTGATCCCCATGCAGGAAATTCAGTGCACTGTGGAATCTGTCACCACATGACGGCAATGTTGACTAACGACTTACGACAGAAAGATGATGAAAACATCAATTAATCGACTTTGTGCGTCAGTTTTGATGCGGTGATAAACTTTACTCATAACTAGGCAGTTTTTGCTTGTTTATTTGATTGTATGTTTGACTTAGGAGTTGTGGTACTAGAATAATTTGTCAACTCAAACTCAAGCCAATCTACATGTTTGGGTATCAGGAATCAGGTCGATGGCTCAGGTGGCATGTTCCTCTGCAGATGGAAGATGTGTGGCTTCCTACAGCCATTCTCATACCCTACTTGGCGGAAGGGTAGAGAAAGGATAGGAAAGGAATAATTTTGAATTAATTTGTTTTTAATCTACTGATTTTTAATTAATATTCGAAACCTTAGTTGCACTGCAATAGGACAGTTACATATCAAATGATAAGAATTTTCATAGACGGAATCGGAACTTTCAGTGCAGTTTTCGAATTTTTCACGGATCGCTGAAACGTTTCAAAAATTTGACAGCCAAAACTCTCCACTTTATTTCGTGGTCCAACATGTCCACATTCTTGTTGCATTTGGTTAAATGTTATCGAATCATTTTGTACGAATAGTAGCAAAATCCGACGTTTGTCGGTACGACTTTTATATCATACCTGCAAAAAGTAAAGCAGTGGCATGGAATGAAGGCGTACAAAGTGAAAAAGGTGCCGAATCACGATAACAAGCAAAATTTCACTGCAAAAAAAACGTGCTAAGAATCCTTATTCCAAAATTTAAAAAAAAAATCCTGTACCATAATGGACGACGAAACATATGTGCTCGAAGATTTTCAACAGCTTCCGGGTCTGGATTTTTATTTGCAAAGAATAAAGCACATAAACGCCGTTGCTGAGTATTTCCGCACAAAGAAGGTGTCTAAATTTCCCAAAAAGTTTTTGGCTTGGCAGGCAATTTGTAGTTGTCGTCGAAAATCTAAAAAAATCGTCTCTATCGACAATATCGACATGTACGATCGATGTGTACGAGAAAGAAAGTCTGCAAAATTGGTTGCTACAGTTTATAAGAAGTCACGACTTTGTTTGGCCTAATTTGGCCTATTGGTACTATGCAAAATCCGTCCTGGTTTGGTATAAGTAACAGCAGGTCAAATACGTGCCAAAAACAGGCAATTCGCCAACTGTCCAGAACAGAAAAATACTGGGCTCTGGTTAAGCGGAAATGGGTTCGACGATTTCAAGAGAAGATTGAGATCCGCCACCACTAGGGGCCTGTTCATAAGCCACGTAGACACATTTTTGAAAATCTCTGAACCACCTTTGAATTTCTACAAAAAAATCACTAGGATATTGGATAAAAGGGATTGGAAGCATAGTTCACCTGTACTAATAGTACCAATAACAACGTCAATCCGATTTAAAACAACAGTAAGGTTGGGGTCAATAGCAAAGTGTGAAGGTGTTTTTTCATTGGGAAACCGAGACGATTTCTAACAACGTGTTCGAGCAGCTTTCGATCGATTTAAGTCAACAGGAAGGATACTGTTGAGCATAACCATAAGCATGAGCATATTGGCCACCCATGAGGAAGCATAGAGAACCAACAGAATGTCACTTGGGAGTAGTGAATCATTCTTGATGTGTAACTTCTAGTGTCCTCATTTAGAGGATCAAAACCGTTGTGGAACAGGACACGTCCTCATAGATCAACTAGGAAAGATAAGGATTGCTAGTTCGGCAATCGTTGCTGGTACAGGCTGTATTTACTACTACACCCTCACGAGTATCTCAGCAAAGAAAATTGTAAGTGGAAGGTTCTTTGATCGGTTTCAGCTTAGTAGATGAGACAATATTGAGTGAAACTGTTTACACGTATTTTTATATTTTCCATCAAAAAGATTTTAAGGAGACGCACAGAAGATTTATTCAAATATAAGTACCGATTTAAACCAACAGTAGGGATGTTTTGAGGGCCACAAAGTATGATAGTAGTTTTTCATTGAAAAAAAAAAATCAAGGTAAATTTGAGGTAGGGCTTGAGAACTGATATGGTTTCATTCAAATGAATAGTATGATTGTTATTCGCCCCCACACACCCAAACACAACCACGACACGGCGATGGCGTTCCCTTCCCCCCCTCCCCTCTACACACGCTGTAAAAAAAGGAAGAACACAAAAACACGAAAAACAGTATACAAAAATCCCCCCCCCCCCCCCCCCCCCCCTCCCCCGCGGGGCGGGCGGCACAACACCCCACGCCGCAGCCCGCACCACAACAACCACAAACAACAAGCGGAAAAGAAGGGATTGAAGTGGAATGCGCCGAAGACAAAAAATCTGTTGACGGGAGGACCCCAGCGTGAGAGAGCCCACACAGGCAGAACTGTAACAATCGACGGAGATGAGTTCAAGGTGGTGGATGAGTGTGTGTACCTCGGATCATTGGTTACGTCGAATAACGACTGAAGCAGAGAATTTCGGAGAGGCATTATTACCGGAAGTCGTGCCTACTATGGACTCCACAAGACCTCGAGTTTTTTTAAACTTCACCCCGTACAAAGTGTACCATGTACAAAACGCTGATAAGACCGGTAGTTCTCTACGGGCATGAGACGTGGACAATGCTCGAAGAGGACCTGCAAGCACTTGGAGTTTTCGAACGACGCGTGCTTAGGACCATCTTTGGCGGTGTATGTGAAAACGGCGTATGGAGGAGAAGGATGAACCACGAGCTGACGCAGCTCTATGGCGAACACAGTATCCAGAAAGTCGCTAAAGCTGGAAGGGTACAATGGGCGGGACATGTTGTAAGAATTTCAGACAACAACCCCGCAAAAATGGTGTTTGCCTCAAATCCAGCCGGTACTAGACGCAGAGGAGCGCAGCGTGCTAGGTGGTTAAACCAAGTGGAGCAAGACCTTGGAAGTGTGGGACATTCGAGGAACTGGAGACAAGCAGCCCTCAACCGAGTTTTATAGAGAAATATCGTGACGCAGGTGCGGTCCTAATAGGACGTTGGACCAGCATAAGTAAGTAAATTAGTAGGGCCACTTAAGTAAGTAAGTTAGTAGGGCCACTTACAAGGTATCCAAAGTAACATTGCCAAGACCATCCTGCTTTATTAAATTTTATTAAAGTTTTATGAAAGCCACTTGAAATCAATTTGGTTTTATTATGGCACCAAGAGGAGCCAATAGGTTTCATATTATATTCGTGTTTATAAGAACCTGCAAAGCTTGTTAACAACGACCTTAAAACCATGTTGTCTCAAAAAAATTTAACTCCTATCGCTGGTTTTATTTCAACTTTATGAACTCATAAAATGCTTTTTTGAAATGCTTTTTTAGGACTCATTCATATTCTCTTATTATGGTCAGTTGAAAAAGCATATTAGAACCATTTTGCCTCCAGTAAATTCATTAAATTGCAAATTGGTCACTGCGAAGATAAACTGGTTTTTGTCAAAACTGTGATGTTTTCCAATCGCCATATTGAAATATAAGAAATAATTGTAATGTGGATAAATAAATCCACCAAATTTAAACTGTAATGCAAATGAACTGTAGATCGGAGACCAATTTCAGCATTCTTTTAGACAACCTTATTGAATTCCATCAATTTTTTAGGAAGTTCATGATTATTTTTTGGAATATATTTGTTTTAATTTTGTTTTTGTTGTTGTTAACTCGCATAATTTCCTAAGGCGCATTAACTTTCGGCTCTTATTTTGTCAATATGCTGGTTTTCATGGCGGCCGTATGCTTGTTTTTATGGCGGCCAATATGCTTTATGACGGTTCTCAAGTGGTCATAACATCTTTCACTAGAACATTTTGAAAATAATTATGGTTTTATAAAGGTTTTATTAACTTGTTTTCACAACCGTCTATAGAGTGGGCCACTTTGTACAAATTTTGGCTTTAAAGGAGCATATAAGAGATGGTGGTAGACAAAACAGTTTTGAATGTAGTTTTTTTTTTTAAACAAAGCCGGAAGGAGTGCTATACGGCTGAAACAAAACTAAAATTGTTACTTGGGATGGTAGTTGTTTTTCATTGTGGAAACGCTTTTAAGGCTTGACCAACTTATACTGCACAGATTGAATTCTCATGCTTCACACTGCTTCAAGATCCTTAACTTCGTTCACACATTGACCATGGAGATGACCTGGACCATACATATCGTACCCATCTACACATGGGCCGGCACTAACGGCTGTACTTCCTTTCCGAAGGAAGACGTGATCAGAAATTTTTCGTCTCAGAAAATCCCAACGGCACCAACTGGAATTGATACCGAACCAACTGGTGTGAGGGGCAACCACCCGCACTATCAAACAAAAGGGAATTTTTTTCCCATTGTTATATTCGCCGCATTGACATAAACTTTTTCTCCAATTCAAAATATGTATACCTTTTACCATTAGAAGTGATAAACTTGAAATCGAAACGAATGTGTATGTAATTCAACTAGTGCTCGATTAAAAGAAATTTATTCTGTTACTCTTGATTCAAAATCCTCTTCTCTATGTGAAACACACCAGCATTGCAACTAGCTAATTTCGAATTTCTACTTTATTTTGATAAAGACTTAACCCGATTGGAGAACAACGTGCAATGCCTAGTTCATTCCCACTGATTGTTTATGCGGTTGAACTCCGTACTCAGTTTAGCTATCGTTGAACAGAATCCATTGCATTCCATGGTCAAAAGTTATAACATGGTCAGCATCGTATCAATACGCAACGGGAGATACGCTGCAAACATTCAAAGCTCCAATCGTTACTGGGAAATAAAATTCAAAACCAATCATTGCGAATGGAGCTCCATTCTCTCCATGTTTGATTGGAAATTGCACAATTCAATTAGATTGTGAACATCGCAAACAAATGCCTATTTTATTTCAACTTTGAATTTGCCTTTTACTAGTTTTGGTTGTTTGACTCGGATTAAAAAAAAAAATACGCCAATCTATGAGTGCTTTAATAATTGATGCTTTTTTTTCTGGGCATGAAGTACAAAGTTTTCGGCTTATTATTGACTGTAATGTTTCTGAAAATATTCACTCCCGCACTAAATGGACCATGTTCAGGAAACGTGGGCAATGTTCGAGGAGGATCTGTAAGCAGTAGGTGTTTTCGAACGTCGCGTATTTTGAACCATCTTTGGCCGTGTGCAGGAGAACGGTGTGTAGCGGTGAACCCCAAAAAAAGGTTGGGCAGGGTATGTTGCAAGAATGCCGGACAACAACCCTGTAAAGATTATGTTCGTCTCCAATCCAGCCGGTACAAGACGAAATGGAGCGCAGCAAACAAGGTGCAGAAAAATTTGGCGAGTGTGGGTCGTCAACGAGGTTGAAGAGACGCAACCATAAATCGAGTTCATTGGCGAAATTTTGTTCACGAAGTTTTGACATTGTACACCAATAAAAGGGAAAAAATCGGATGTTACCTAACGTATTTAAGCTTGAAATATGGTGTGGCATACATTAGTATTTTTAGTATTAGTATTTTCTAGTTCTGGGAATCAAATCGAATGTTCTTAATTCATTACTGACGGCGGCTGGCTTTTCACCTAGTTGTTCCAACTAACATTAAAGCTTGCATAATTAAAACCCTTGATTTAAACGTAATGGAAACAAAAATTATTAACGTTTGCTTCCACAACATTCCCATCACCTGATTTTAAGAGGTAATTATCTAGCATACATAATTAACCCACACGGTACTGCACAAACACATCGCGTTCTGCATCAACACTCCATCGGAAATGTATTGACAAAATTTGATTAATTAATCATCCGACCCTTTTTCACAAACAATGCAAAATAGTCATTAAGCCTGATTTACATTTAAACATGTTTAGCACATTCATCATTGTCTCATGAATGCCTAAAGCATTGCGGGAATTATGACCGTAATGGAAGCACGGACAGTGCTAATCGTAGGACTAAACTCATCTGCATTGGTTAAAATGGTAATCCCATGGAATGTCCTAGAAAAAAATTTTTATGGGGGTAATAGTTTTGTATTTAAATGAGAGTAGTTTTTAAAACGAAAAAAAAAAAAAAACAAAATCATTGAGAGTGCACACAATGTCCCAAGCGATTTATTTATTGTAGCAGGGTGTATTTGAATGATTGGAACAAAAAAAGGGTATCCATACAAAAATGCGAATGAAAAGAATGGGTCGGTGGATAACACAAGTGAAATTTATTACGATCTTAGCTTTTTCATACAAAACCCAAGTAACATTGCCAAAACCATCCAGCTTTATTAAGTTTTATTAAAGTTTTATGAAAGTCACTAGAAATCAATTCGGCTTTATTATGGCAGCAAGAGATGCCAATAGGTTTCAAATTTTAGTCAGGTTTATAAGAACCTACACAGCTTCTTTACAACGATCTTAAAACCTTGACTTCTAAAATTCCTTTTACTCCTATCAAAGGTTTTATTTTGACTTTATTAACTCATAAAATGCTGTTTTGAAATGCCGTTTCATATTATCTTATTATGGTCAGTTGAAAAAGCATTTTAAAACCATTTTGCCTCCAGTAAATGCATTAAACGGCTAACTGGCACTGAGGAAAGCTACCAAGCGACCAGATAGTTCTATAGTAGCCATTCCTAAGATAAATTGGCTTTTTGGCAAAACTGTGATTTCTTGCAATCGCCATATTGAAATATATGAAATAATTGAAATGTGAAAAAATAAATACACCAAATTTTAAATGTAATACAATTGAACTGTAGATCTGAGACAAACTTCGGTATTCGTTTAGATAACCTTATTGAATTCTATCAATTTTCAGGAGTTTCATGATTAATTTACGGAATATATTTCTTTCAATTTTGTTTTTGTTGTTGTAAACTCGCATAATTTCCAAGGCGCATTAATTTTCAGCTCCTATCGTGCCAATATTCACCATAAAATTAAATGCGCGTATGATTTGGAGCATGATACGCTATAAAAAAAACTCATTTTGTTTTATATATTTTGCTACCAATCATAATTTCCCGCAACAGTAGAACTTTTTTCTTAGCCATTATTTACTGTTGAATGAATCAGAAGAGCAACAAAGCAAAACAACAAAAACCAACCACGATATCGCCGTGAAGTTTGACAGCTGTGGCCATTCAGCCCTATGCTGGTTTTGATGGCGGCCAATAGGTTTTATGATGGTTCTCAAGTGGTCATAACAGCTTTCACTAGAACATTTTCAAAATCTTTATGGTCTTAGAAAGGTTTTATTAATTTGTTTTCACAACCGTCTATAGAGTGGGCCACTTTGTACACATTTCGGCTTTAAAGATGCATAGAGGAGGTGTTGGTGGATAAAACAGTTTTGAATGTAGTGTCATCAACAAAGCCGGGAGGAGTGCTATACGGCTGGAATAGAACTGAAATTGTTACTTGGGAAGGTAAGCTTAATTCTTCAAACTGAGCTAGGTGAACATTGGCGTACGGTCCGTGGTCCGGCGTATGGAGCATCTAAGGCAAGATATCAAAACATGACCGTTGGACAGCCACCATATGGATCTTCCGGAGGCAAATTTTGAACCTGTTCATGAGTTGCTTGGTGACTATGGCCGTCTAAGTATCCTTTCATGCCATTAAGCTCTTTCGTTTTCTTAGCATTTCAAGGCAATTGCTTTCACAATTTGCTTTATGCTTGCCCTCAACTAAGTGTTAGAGCACTTCCACAATTATCTACAATTAAGTTCAGAATAGCTTAGTTAGTTCATGTGTTTCGGTACATATCCACAGAATTAGTCGCAGGCCACTCTTGTACTGCTTTGGAGTAGTGACTTTAAGCTGAATCGGGCATAAACGATGGTTTTTGATCGTGATGTATCGAAAACGGCAAAAGACGTTTTTAGAGAAGCTCAGTTTCGTGAAATGGCTTTGGTCACAAATGATTAACTCCGTATGAAACATATGCATATTGCCTGCCAAATTAGGTACTTCGAAGAGATTTTCGACAACTTCTTCCATTTGAAGCTGTCAACCCCAGCAAACTTGTCATTACCCATGAAATCCGCTTTGATGTAGGTCTTATCATAGTATTTCGTCGGTATTTCATTGGCAGTTTGGCATTAATCCTTATCATTGTTTAACCCACTGGACGAAACTTTACGAAACTAAGGATTTTTTTGACCAAGTCCCGCATCGAATTGTTCAGATTCCGTTTATAATGAACCATCAACGCTCTCTCGTTTTTTTTTTGCGCGTTGTTTCCGGTTTACGTCCAGCTTGTGGTGCACTGTCATCCGTTCCTGGAACCTATGGAGGACCTTTAAGACGTTTGAATGATGTACATTAGGTTGTACCAAAAATATATTTTGTCTGAAATCTTGGAGGCTCACCCTTCAAATGATAAAATTTGATGTATCAAACAAACTTTTCTATGACGGCAACTCCGGAAAATGTTATTTAGAGGTCGCCACGAAGCGTTTTTTGCAAAATGATAAATTTTCTTAGGCAACATTTATTAACAAATTCTACTGCTTCAAAATTAAGTAAGACCCTACCCTTTAACATTTTTTCCAGATAATTAAAAGTTCACAATAAAGAGTGGGACGGTCAAAACTTGGTCGACTCAAATATGAAGTAGTTTTTTTAATCGTGCATTTAAAAAACGTGAATACCCCTCATTTTGTAGGTGTATGCCTACGGAATGTTGATTCTATTTTGTTTTTGCCATTTTCTATTCAATTGTCAAAATGGCGTCGTAGCAAGAACAGCAGCGTATCAAAATTTTGCAGCATAAGCAAAATCCAAATTATTCCCACGTCGAGTTGGCAGAATCCATATATATTGCGAAATAAACCGTGACAAATGTTATAAAAGTGTTCGGAGAAGGTATGCCAGGAAGTCGGGATTAACAGGAAACCGAAACCAGGAAGCCGCAGCGACCGCAAGAATAGTGACCAGCATTTTCTAACGCAATCCCAACCTTTCTATTAGAGATAGAGGAAACAAATTGAACCCCCCCACCACCCCAAAAAAAAAAAAAAAAGAGCGGGACTCCCCCCCCAAAAGATAAAAAAAAACCAAAACCAGAGAAAAAACAAAACACAACAGCCAAATGTAGAGCGGATAAGTTGTACACGAGTTTCTTGACCAAGTTTGATTGCTTCGTAATGGACGGTGAAACAAACAGGGTGCGGCAGAAAATAATGCGAAAATTTGTTCTATTTCTTTCAAATCCCATTTTGCAAGAATATCAACATTTTCGAGTGCAGTTATCTTTATAAAGTCCTTTTAAACAAATTTATACAATGTGTCCTCCATTTTTATTAATAACATCCTCGAGCCGACGCCGGAAGCCAGAGCATGCCTTTCGGACGTAGTCCTCCGACATTGACTGCCATGTGCGTGTTACGGTTGACTTCAGGGTTTTCACACAAGGGTGTGATGTTTTGCAGGCTCGTGCTTCAACATATGCCCAAATCGAATAATCCAACGGATTAAGATCTGGACTGCTAGGGAGCCACAAATCCATCGGCCAAAACTTCATGTTATCGTTCAACCATTGTTGGGTTCGATTGGACGGGTGACACGGCGCTCCATCCTGCTGTAGGACAACGTTTTGGTCATCGGAGAAGTTGGCCTTCACCCAGGGAAACACTTGGTCATTTAAAATACCGATATACACTTCGGTATTGATTTTAACTCCAGCATCAATGAAAACAGGCGGCATTTTCAAACCGTTGGACGCCACCAAGCCAAACATCATGACACCAGCCGGATGTTTGGTTTGAAATTTGAATTTCACTTTTTCCGAAACCTTCTCCATTTTCTGCGGTGAAATGAACCGGTCCGTGTGGCTGTTGGCCACAGCATCGATGCTGAAAAGCTTTTCGCCGGAGAACAGGATTATCATTTTTTCCTTCCTCAACAAGGAAAGCAATCTCTTGGAACGAGTCACTCGTAGTTCCTTGGCCCGGTCCATAATCAAGTGGCGTTTTACTCTGGCTCTGGAAGATGCATGCAGGTCTTCTTTGATGATTCTCCGCATGGATTTCTCCGAAATATTGGCTTCTTTTGCAAGTTTTCTTATGGAACGCACCGGGTTGCGAGCAATTTTTGCACGGACCGGTTTGATCACGTTCGGCGTGCGTGCAAAGCGCGGTCGTCCGCTTCCCGGTTTCCGTTGCTTAGGACCATCCTGCAGGGACTTTTTTATGCGGTAAACTGTTGCCAAATGGTACCCTACCACCTTGGCAATCTCTTTCGGCTTCTTCTGGGCGAGCAACAAATTGGTGATCACTTCTTTCGTGAACATTTTGACGAATTTGCAATAAAACAAGTAGAATGTTTGGATGCAGCACTTGAAAATAAACATAAACAAATACACTTTCGACAGAAATTAGTCACTAGCTACACGAATTAACCCAATACTCAAGTTTGAACATTTTTGCATTATTTTCTGCCGCACCCTGTATGATACCACAAATGAAATGAAATGGACTGCCACGCAAAAAAAACGTTGGTCCGAATGTTGTACAGGACCTTATTAGAAGTGAAAAAAAAAAGGTTCGGCCATTAGAATATGGTTATAAAATTAAAAAAACAAACATGGAAAAATATTAATAACATGTTTTATTTTACTCCCTGAAAGTTTTAAGATGATTGGTTGAACGGGCGAATTTGGCCGAATATTTGTGTGTGTCGCAATTTAATTCCGTACACCCTTTAAATATGTTCATGGTCACTCTAGGCCCCAAAGGAACCTGTTTCAGAGCTGCCGTTCCATGAACAAGTCGGCTATTGGCCTGCTTGTAGCTTGTAGGAATTATTCCATAGATTGTGACATCCATTCCCGGTAATTCAATTGATACCCCCAAATAGTGTCTCCGTACCAGACCACAGCCCCGGAAACCCGGATTTCCAGGAACCAGATCAATCCAAACGGACATTGCTGATAATACCCATGAACCGGACGAGTTTTAAAATCTAACGGTGTCAACATAATTAAAATCGGTCAATATTTGCCAAAGTAACAATCATTTGAATTAGGTGCGTACCCGAGTACCCTGTCGAACACTTGAAAGTGTTTTTGTTTTTGTCGAACACATAAGGGTTAAATAGAGCAGTTTTGTCTTCAACAAAGTTTTTTCTTGCGAACATTTCCAATTTTTGGTTGTATTGAATGTATTGTTACCTTTTGTTTGATACCCACTTTTTATGATTAAATGCCAAAATGTTCCCAAAAAATATCTGTTTTATAGAAAAAAAATTTTAACAAAGAAAATAGACACAAAGCATGCCATGACAATATTTGTTTCTTTTAAGTGTGAACTCTTAAGTATCTGGGAAAAATGTAAAATGGTAGGGTTTTATTTAATTTTGAAGAAGAAGAATTTTTTTCAAAGTTACCTAAGAAAATTCATCATTTTTCAAAAAACGCTTCGGGGCGACCTCTAAGCAACATTTTACGGAGTTGCCGTCATACAAACCTTTGTTTGCCTCCAAGATTACAGACAAAATGTCATTATGGGCCAACCTAATGATCATTTATCAGTTTCCCCAATCGTTATGCCTCAACCCAGCATTTTGCATGTTGGTGAATAAAATCCTATCGCGCACAGTTTGCTTAGTTTCATCCATCTAAACCCGGATCTCCCTGACAACTTCACAATTGAGCAAATTTTTAAAATAGATTTTAAAATGAACATTATGATTGTTATTTTTACGGGGAGTAACGTTCTTTGATGATGCTGTTTTTAGGAAGGAAATAATTTCTCATAACCATGAGGATCCAGGCGTGGCCAGTAATTTTTTGTTAGAACAAAGATGTGAAGAGAAAGTATTGATAGTTCCATTACAGCACGGCAGGTTGTGAAAATTGAATAGAATTAGTTTTAAAATTGAGCGTAGGGCATTTGTAAAGCAGTATGTCGAAGCAAGCACACAATGCTTTCCCACACATCCCCAATGCAGGGTAGGTCAAGGCAGGAACAAATCCGCCTCCTTGACTGGCAAAAGGATGTGTGTTTGATCGTGCTCACATACTATCAGTAGCTTTTTGAAGTGATTCTAACGAAACATCTGCCCACACTGCCAAATCCCTGGGAGAGCGGAGAGACTATCTCAAACCTTGGGTTTATTTTTAGCATGCAACGTCTGTCTGTTACCTGACATTATTTTGCCAGTTAAGGTGACGGATTCGTTCCTGCCTTGACCTTGGGGAACTGAAACTGAAACAGAAACAGAAACTGAAACTAAAAAAAATAAAATAAAACTAAAATTAAAACTAAAACTAAAACTAAACTGAAACTGAAATATGGAGAGTGTGAGCTGTTTAGTGGAATACCTGTAACTAGAAAATAAGAAGAATGATTAGTAATTTCCATTTAATTCCAGCTACCTTTATTGCGTATCTTGACAGATACGCATATTTCGTCTACAATGTGCAGACTTCTTCAGTGTCGTGGAAATTACTAATCATTCTTCTTATTTTCTAGTGAAACTGAAACTAAAACTAAAACTGCAACTGAAACTAAAACTGAAATTGAAACTGCAACTGAAACTGAAACTGAAACTGAAATTGAAACTGAAACTGAAACTGAAAATGAAACTGAAACTGAAACTGAAATTGAAACTGAAACTGAAATCGAAACTGAAACCAAAACTAAAACTGAAACTGTTCTTAATGTTAATACGTTTGGAATGCAAAGATTATTCCAAAGTTTACTGAAATTATCAATTATATTAAAAAATCAAATATACAATGTGATTCAAAGGTATACGATCTTCAGTCTCACCCCTCGCTTCGCTTCGTTGTCAAATTGACAACATTGCACAGGCTACGCCAATCAGCATCTCCACGTTTCAGCTTGTGTGATCATTTGACATGTGGAGGCGTGAAAAGGAAACTTGTGAGGACCGAAGGTCAGTTGCACCCTTCTTCCTGGTTTTCAACTCACTATTTGAAGCTCTAAGGGGATCAATTATCATGATTACCCCAAATAATATTCTGTACAAATTTTCATTTTTCGTATAACACCTTTTCTCTTTCCTACGATTTTTTTCATAACGAACACTTTTCATGAAATTTTACAAAAAATAAACGCGGATGTAGACCATTTTTCACAAAACGAATAAGTCCTCCAAAATAGTAATCAAAGGCTCAAGCAGAAGCTGAGCGATGAGAATAATACTGATTGGTCTATTTTAAGGTATGTTTAAATTTCATTTTGACGACAGAGTAATTAATATGCTTGAGTTAATCACCCAGCGTTAATCAACAAGGATGCCTTGTTGAAGGTATTCAAAGAAGTGATGATCATAACCAGCCATTACGACTTCATCGTATTTATAGAAGTAATAATCTTCAAGAGGCTTATAGTAAAGCTTTATCTGAACCATATTATTCATGGCTCTGTACCCTCAAGACATTCAATCATCTTAAAGCAATTTTCCTTCAATCAAAATTTTCTGTTCACCCCTTCTCAGTCCTTTCGTTACGCTAAACCAAAGGTACTGAACCGAAACATTATTCCATCCACCGCATCGCTAATCGTCGATGCTTGGGGAAGATTTATTCCTTTTTTTGCAAAGCTCCACGAAAAATGCCGCTAATGCCTGGCAGATCCAACTCGTCAGCAGATTTTACTTTTCCTTCCACTCCAGTGGATGACGTCTGCTCTTTAGCCACGATTCAGAAGTTCAAAAATAATAACCTCTATCTTCTTGCTTTGATAGCGGTGCTTGTACATCAACCGAGGGGTTTATTGTACTTTCTGAACACTGAAAAGCTGTGCAATAAGGGGGGCCTCTTTGTTTTGATTGAATTTTATTTTGGCAAAGACATAATCCTCTGAAACATCGCAGAATTTCTGAAACACGCTTATCGACTCGATAAAAAAAAACAATGTTTTTCAAATTGTTGAATACATAAATTCGGATTGCTTCTTTGTGAAAATCTATTGTGTAACTTTCTGAGCCACGTACAGCCCATTTCTTCCACGATGCATAAAACCAACATGGTCCTGTAAGAATATCAATCTTGAGCACACCGTCGTTGCATTATTGGTTCCACAGTGTACGTACTCTACACCTATGTGAACACCCTACACCCTGCATTCCCAACTCTCTAAGAAAAACGTAAAAACAAGCTTCATCTCCACCAGTCAACTTCTCCCTATGGTGCGGAAAAATGAATAGGACAGATAAAGAACGACAAAACGTGACCAAAATATCTATTTGAAGTTTTCCCATCGACATCCGAGACAACAACCATCGCTTAAATGTTCAAAAATAGAGCACGCGTTTTGTGGAGGACGGTAATGAGGACGCAGGAGACGACACTTTATTTTCGGCTTTTTTGAAGCATCATCAAAACCTCCTTCCGGCTGTCCGGATAGCGTGAAGTGGATGAGGACCACATGGAATGCTCGCTGGGAAATCGACGTAAATAGTAAATTGCTTTTTGGATCCAACCAGCATGGTGTGTGGTGCGCTCAGAAGACGTGGGGAAATTAATAGATTAATCATGTTGGTTCTCATTTTAGCTCCCGCTGACGATTATCTCGTTGAGATGGTTTTAATCCTACTCGAAGGAAAAGGGATACTTTCCCGTATGGCTGGCGTCGGAGCTACCGGAGTTTTTGTACTGAGGGTGATGATGTTTGCCCCTTAACGGATGATATGACCATATCAATCTTGCTCGCATGAGGGAGAAAGCAATTTTTCAACGCTCTCTTTTGCGGTTTCAATCAGTCCCGAGTGATGGGCTTCGTTGTGCTCGGAATTACTTTGGGGTTTGCATTCAGCCACAATGTAATCGTGGTGCTCCTTTTGGAACGTTTCCAGTAGGTGATGCAACTTTTCAGGTAATCTGTGGTTTTCTTTTCGGTGGAAACACGTTATGGCTTCTCAATGAACATGATATTTCGTTCTTTATATGTTGAATTGAGAGGAACCCTTTTTAATACCATGTCTAAAGATTGAAAACCACTGTCTTTATCTGAATAAGAGACTTTTTTATGGAACAATAGTTAAATAAATACTTATTATTGGGAGTAATGTAAATTGCTAGGTGAATCTACTCACATTTCTCTAGTATATACGTGTGTATACGGAATTCGCTTCGAAAAACCTACCAATTGTTAGAAATGTTCGTTAAACATCGTTGACTGAAACAGATCGGTTGATGTTTGAAAATGCGTTGAGTGGGTGAGGACGTTTCATTACAGTGCTCCAAGATGTGATTTACAAATAAAAATTGATTATCGTGCCTTTAATCATACTGTTGCCGGAAATCATTCAATGCTCCGCTAAAGTGCATCCTATGAAAATTGCACATAGTTGCAACAGCTTAAAATATATCTGGTCCATCAATGTTTGGCTTGATTGTCGATATTAATACACGACCATGGTACCCTTAGCTTTACTCAAATTCTGATGAATTTTCCCTTCAAATGTTACTAGAAAATGAGAATAAAGATTAGTACACTGGCGGTCTTGTATTAGTACACGACACTGAAGAAGTATGCACATTGTAGACGAAATACGCGTATCTGTCAAGATAAGCAATAAAGGTAGTTGAAATTAAATGGAAATTACTAATGTTTCTACTCATTTTCAAGTTACATGTATTCCACTAAAAAACTCAAACTCACTAGGATTTTTCAAATGTTGTTAGGTATAAAAATGGGTATCTAGTTGTCCATTCAAAGTTAAACAATATTCAACATTTACATACACAAGAAACCACCAAACCCACTAGCTACCTTTTATCGGGTGTTTCGCAAAATATAAGCACAAGTTGGCAACACTGTCTTTTATAACTGAAACACGTTTCACGGCTGTTTATCATACAGTATTATGGTTTACATTCTTAAAAACAAGTTAGTGTGTCAACGTGATTTCGATGTGAATTTATTAAAATGCGTGGAAAAACAAAAACGATTGTGCACGAATGGATTCCACTTTCAAAGATACAGTTCAAAGCTGGACAAAAAGATAGCTTGTTTGTTTTTAACAAGTTTATTTATTTGTACAGGCTCAATCAAATAAACTTTACAGAGCCAAATTTTCAGTTTGATATACATCAGTTATCTTAAAACTAATGTTAGTTACGTAGAACCGATTACACGCGGTCTTCTTGAGGTTAATAGGAGAAGAATTTACCGGATGGAAAAATGGGCGTAAATTTAAAGTATGGTTTACATAACACACACACACTACCAAAATGTCATGAGAATGTCTGTCCCCTGAGACCGACACATGCAAGCGTCCTTTAGCACATAAAAATGAGTTGAAAGAGAGGAGAAAATAAATTCAATCAAACACATCTTTCGACGAATTGCTTATGTGTCAGTTTCAGGAGACATATTTTTACACGAAATCTTTCTTTACGTTCCCCAAATATTTACAAACATATATTGAGTCTTCTGTAAAATTCACAATTTCTGAGTGTGCACATATTTTTAATTCTAGATCGCATTCAGAGTGTTTGAACGTAAGGTGCTGCGAACTATACTCGGTGGTAAACAAAAAGATGGCATCTGGCGGCGTCGCATGTATCACGAGTTGTACCAAATGGTTATTGTCAAGCATATAAAACACGACAGGCTGCGTTGGGCATGTCACGTTGCACGGATGCCGGAAAAACGACAAAGGCTATTTGCAGTTGAGGAGGACCTACGGGCCCCTAACGTCCAGGGAGGGTGAAGGCGATTGGCCTAGGACCGGGTCCAGTGGAGGAGAATCGTCCATTCGGCGTAGATTCAACAGAAGAAATTGTCGCCCATCAAGTATCAAGTATCACTTAAAGTGGTCATTGGGAGGAAAACCAACGAGCATAATTTCGAACACGGCTATTTAACTGTTAAATGTTTAAAAGTAAGGTAAGTGTTAAATGGTTAAAAGTAAAATGTATACCAAAAGTACTTACCTTACCAATCAGACCAAGGCCGGTGTGGCCTCTGCTGTACACAGAAGTTGTCTCCATTGTAATCGATCCATGGCTGTACTTTGCCAGCCTCGCTGTCTGCGGAGAGACCGCAGGTCACCTTCTACTTGATCGATCCACCTTGCTCGTTGCGCGCCTCTTCTTCTAGTACCCGTCGATTCGTTTTCGAGAACCATTTTAATAGGGATATCGTCCGAAATTCTAACGACATGCCCAGCCCATCGTAGTCGACCGACTTTAGCGTTGTGAACGATGGGAGGTTCTCCCAGCAACTGATGCAATTCGTGGTTCATTCGCCTCTTCCACGTTCCGTCTTCCATCTGCACTCCATCGTAGATTCCAAGGGCGCGTTGGTCCTCTATGATCAATGTCCATGTTTCGTGGCCGTAGAGAATACCAAAAAGTAATGTATGCCAATAAGAAGCCAGTCAACGGAAGTAATCATGGCTGTGAAACATAATGACCCTAATCAAGGCCAATATTTCACAGTTATTTCAAGATTTTTTTCTTTTGTGCCATGGCGGATGCTTACGGAAGGAAACCCGTTAAAAAGTCAGCCAGCAGAAATGTAGCTAATGAAAAGACTTGCTACGGAAAGGGAGCCAGCAGAAATAAAGCTGACAATAATTCAGTCTTTGGGAAGACGACCAGCAGAACAAGTTTAAAAACGGTTTTAAAATTTAAAGGCCCTCTTCAGGGCCACTGCATTATCTGTAAAGAGTTGTTACAAGAGAAGTTCAATTATTTGCTATGACAAATGCATACTGAAAGACATTCATAGAGACAGCCAGCAGAAAAACAGGAGGTAGAGAGTGCTTCACTCCAGTGTACAATTTCGATGGATATTGATAAATAGATTAATAGAAATAGAAACATACTAAACATACCAATACAAACAATGGTTAAACGTATTCTACGTCAACTTTATTCACAATCCCACTGATTTTTATTATTTTTTCTTAATGCTATAAATAGTACATCTTTCTGAAACATCTTAACCGGCGCTTGTAATGCTTATGGAGCTGGTAGGTGGCGACTTATAGATTGTAAAAACGCTGATAAAGTACGTTTAGATTTTGAAAGGTTAAAGAACTTGTTAATAAATTAAAGTAAAGATTAAGAATTAATAAATGAGCAGGACGTGTTTTGAGGAGTTTTTTTTCGGAGAGTGGTTCATCTATTTTGTCATCGTTCGAGTTTTGCTGGAGCTGGGGATCGAATGACTAAACGTCCGGTGTTGAGCTATGAAATATGAACTGGAAATTGTTCAAAGAAGAGTCGTTTGTGTTGGCTTGTCATTACATGTCCGATTTTATGATTGGGAGCCTGTTTTATGACGAGGACGAAGAACAAATGATACAATGAAATTAAAATTTAAAGTACTGACACTTAGATATTATATATTTCAATATCAAAAATAGAATCTACCACTTATTCACTTTCTTTGTTTGAAAGTAATTTAAAATATTTCAAAGCTTCTGCGTAATATATGAAATTGATTTCCAGGAGAAAATCGCTGCGTGTAACTCAATAGACGAATTTTACGCAAACTCGTCGTCGCGATTGGCACCTTCTCAGAATATGTGGATGTGTAGACTATGTGTTTTCAAGCAACATTGTACACTTTGTTTTTTCAAAATTTATCTAGACTACTATTTAAATAGGGACTCAGTTTTTTTATCGTCTTTTTCTAATCAACATAACTCAAAAAGGAAAAGACTTACAAAAAAGTGCTGTATGAGTGACTTTTAGAAAACCATCTTAACTTTTATGAAAAAAATTGTTAAAATTGTAAAATCGATTCTTACACGCTAAAAAAATATATTTTAAAATTTAAAGCCAATTTGCATAAATGACTATCTTAGAATTGGAGAAAAAAAATTCTTTATAAGGTAAATTTAATTGTCTAAAAGTTCGCCATACATTGCAAAATGGGCACTTTTAAGGAAAAAAAGTTTTTCCAATAACAACTTTTTCATGTCTTTTTTTACCGTGTATCGCGCCAACTCGTCTAATAATTTGGTCCTAAAATCTCACAGAAGCCAATTAAATTTAATTATAATGACAATTTGGATTTTTTAAGGGTCTTTGAATGTTTGGAATATCAAGGCTACAATTTGGAAATTATTATTTTTTTTAAACTTTAGTGATAATACAATTAAATCAGGCGGTTGATCCTGTTTACTACCAAGACATTGAAGTATATTTCAAAAAGGACAATAAATTGGAAACCAAATGATTTATCATAATATCTGAAGTATTGACCCATGACTCAATAGCAGTTTAGTTGTTTATATCAAAATTGCTGGATTTTATTAAACAAAAAAACAATATATAGGAGAGGGTTCCTTTTCCATGTATGCAACAAAACGGAGTGTGTACAAACTACCGCCAGAAACTATCACAAGCGATCAGTGGTACATGAGCGAGATCCATCACGTTATTATTGCCTTTTGAGGTGGCGGATTCGTCCGTGCCTTGACCTACCCCGCAGTGAGATGTTGGGCAATGATAACGTCCATGGTTCGAGTACTACTTTACCCATGCCCTTTGGCTCAATTTTCAATACTTCTATTCTATTTCCAACCTACCGTACACTGACGGAAGTTTCAACACTTTCTCTTCATATCCTTCATTCTAGCAAACATTACTGTCCACTCTTGGTGCCTCATGGTGATAAGCGGACATCTCGTTACTCCACGTGCAGAGAATACAGATATACCAGTTATAGTAAACAAAGTATGCAAAGTCACTGAGAAGACATAGTCTACACATCCACAAAGTTTCATTGGATTCTGAGAGGATGCTGCCAAACACTGGATTAGTTGGCGTGAAATTCGTCAATACAAATATGCAAAATTTAGGCTCTTGAATCTAGTGTGCAATTGGAAAGTTGCAGTGTTCAAAAATAAAAAATAAATAAACGCTTGACAAAGATTCAAATTCATCGTCTTCCGAAAAAGCACATCTAACAATGTATCACTCAAACAAATTCTGCGCTATCATACTTCACACTTCCAGACACGTTTCCAACAATTTTCCTCGAACGAACAACCAGACTACAAAACAACATCTACATAATATGCCCATATCATCAACTTTCATACGATTTATTCCTCCCAGCAGACGAAGAAGGAAAATGTGACAGATAAAATGAGCATTGCTTGTTTCCCTGCAGCAGAATCTTGATCTGTGGCAACTGCTGTCTAGCTCCAAGCCATCAACATCGTCGGTCGCAAGTTATATAGGAGCAGTTCGTGACACGTTTTCCAGAGCAAAGTTCTAGTTCCTTATAAACTGAATCCCCATCACCGGTTGCTGTTGTTGCTCACTCGGTCTACTGCTTGGTCTGCAGAGCTGTTATACTGCAATCAAAGTGCCGCACAGTGACTGAGAACCGGGATTGGAAACTGCACCTAGGTTGAATGACACATGATGTGATGCAGAATCGTTCTAGTTTCATTAATATTCATTTTTAGTTACCCCTGTTGGTTGACAGTCGGCCTGCTAGCCGTTGCTAATGGTGATGATGGTGTTGTATTGCAATACAAGACGAACGTATTTTTGGGGGATTTAGCTTTTTTTCACTAATTGGACTTTTCAAAACAACGTAGTTAGTAACGTAGTTTGAGTGGAATTGAAGCTTTATGGTGAGCTACCAATTAGCAGAGTAACTAATGTCAAACTCAATTTTATCAAACTCATTGTGCCTACCGGCAGGGCAATTTGTAAATTTTGGTTTGTTTTCTATGCAAGTTTGTAAATATGATTTCCTCTCCTATATTTGCGGTAGCTAACATTTTATGTCAATAGCCAACCTATAGAGATCAGGGTATGGAAACTTCAACACGCAGAATTTGAAACTAGCGCTTTTGAAAATCTTACTTAAATTGCCAATACTTTCGTTTAACTGTACCTGTTCGTCTCTCCAGCTTAATATTTAAAAAAATATACCACACACATGATCTTCATTGAATTTGGTTTAAAAATTTTAACAAGTTTACTAGTGTAAAGGTTAAGAAAAACAATGGAAAAAAAAACAGTAAATCAGCCGATTTCTGGGAGGACATCTTGACAGTACCATCTACAAACCAGAGTTCAACCTCCGTTTAGAGATACAAAATCTAACTACATTCACACAAGAATTATCAGTTCAGCTATGTCCATTTAGAATCCGGAATAATAAAATCATCTGTATCTCGGTAACGGATTGATGTACAAATAAGTTTAATACATCAAAACAAAGGTAATTCACTGTAATATCAATACATATCATTTCTCTTCGTTTCTAATGAAAGTTCGCACCTTCTTTTGTATTCCTCCCATCAAACGCTGCACACCTCCGGAGTCAACTTCCTTGGCACATTTGTTCCACATTTTGCACATCTGAGTCGCGTTCCGATCCGTTTTTCCACTTTTCTTAAGCTTCCGCTTCATTATTGCCCAAAATCTCTCGATGGGCCGGAACTGCGGGCAGTTGGGTGGATTTGTGTTTTTATCGATGAAATCTACGTTATTATCGCGGGACCATTGGATGACTTTCCGGCTGTAGTGGCAACTCGCCAAATCTGGCCAAAACTTCACGAGACCTTAATGGGCTTTAATGAAGGGTACTACGCGGTTTTTGAGGCATTCTTCCTTGTACAGCTTCGAGTCCATCGTCTTATTCGTCACGAACAATTTGGTCTTTGCTCCGCAGCTGCATATCCCTTGCCAAATCATCAGTTTTTTGGCAAATTTGTCCATAAAAGCAAACTTAAACTTCGCAGGAACATCTCCTCGTGCCGTCGCCATGTAGAATTTTCGGCCAGGAAGCTGTCCGAAATCCATTTTGACGTAGGTTTCATCGTCGATGAGCAGTCATCCTTGATACTTCGTCAAAACCTGCTGGTACAATTTCCTCGAGTTTTGGTGACGAAACTTTGCTTCAACGTTCTGTTTGGTTGCTTTCTGGCTCGATCAGAACGATATTCTGCTCGCAAACGAATTCTTCGAACGGTACTGCGAGCAGCAGCGTATTTTTGTGAAATTTCATGATCTGATAGTCCAGGGTTTGCTCTGACGGTTCTCAACACCTTCTGGTTCGGCTTGCGGTCATATGTTCCACTACGACGCTTACCTTGAGGCACTCGATCCACGCTCTTTCGCTCCCTGTAACGTTTGAGCACATCATACACGGTTGATTTGGCGATTTTCAACGTTTTTGCGATTTTTATTGCGGACCACGTTGGATTATCAACGTGGGTGTGCAGAATTTTTTCTCTCCTCTCGGCTTCCATCTGGAATAACTTTTGCCTCACTGCACGAAACACCATGAAATTTATACCATAGAAAGTGGGTGCCTAGGTACACAAACCGCTGTTAAAGTATTCTTGCAGCGGTAACTTTCCGTGCCACTGCAACACAATAAGTGATCCCGGATTCTAACTGGACAGAACTTTGTATAGATTTACTAACGTTATCCACCAACGATTATCACGACTGAAAGGGAGAACCGTGCAAACGATACTCACATTGTGACTGCCCTTGCCTACAATCATAACGTGAGCCTCAATCGAGGATCAAAAGAACAACGTAAAGGTAGCATGAATTTAAATTAAAATTTATTCAAGTTTAAACTAACACTTCACTTGTTCATTTTTCAAATATAAAAAAATAAAAAACTTAAAAACGTTTTCAAACTATCACTATTAAACGCGAACAAATTCCTTTAAATTCCAAAAGAACAAGCTAACCTTTTGACAGATAGGCCTATTTCCTACGACCACTGCCGAAACCACGACGTCAAGATCATCATGGTTGACCTGAATGCTCAGATTGGCCTGGAGGAGGAGTTCAGACTGACAATTGGAAAGTTCAGCTGACGAACGACAATGGCCTGCGACTAATTGATTTCGCCGCCTCCATCATTTACTTCCAACACACATGTCGCTACACATGGAGATCATCACAGCAGATGGAATCGCAAATCGACCACGTGCTCATTGATGGACGGCACTTTCCGGTGTTATCGACTATCGTGGCGCAAACATCTACTCTGCGCGGTCAACAATACGATACTCTCCATCATCAACAATACGGTACCGCAGCCGCCTCGGAACGACCTAGAGCGACTGAAACTATCGAATGTCGTCACTACGTACGCGCAGTACCTTAAGGCAGCGTTGCCGGGTTAAGGTGAGCTCAATGGGGTCCCTCTTGAGGACTGCTACTGTACTGTCAAATCAGCTATAAAGAACGCAGCTAAGAACATCGTGTCGGGTGCGTAGAATGCAGTCGACGGAATGTTTGGTTTGACGAGGAGTGTAAAGAGATTTTGACGCAGTGCGGGCGGTAATGTTGCAGCAAGAGAGTGTGGAATTCTGCAAACGGGAGCAGAGTCAGCACACCCGCCTTTTCCGGGAGAAACTGGAAAAAGCGAAGTGTGAGGAGATGGCGCAGCTATGTCGTTCTCAAGAAACACAAAAGTTCGACCAGAAGTTCAATGGCTTTGTGCTGTAAGCCGAAATGTGCAGGGAAAAAATGGCAGACGGACGTGAATGGCGATGAAAACGTGTAGACAGTGAGGACTAAAACAGCGGAAGGAATGACTGCATCAGTACGACAGATGAAGGTAATGAATCCGCTCTCACGCTGAGGGAAGTTAGGGATGCCATCTAACAGCTCAAGAACAATAAGGCAGCTGGTAAGGATGGTATCAGGGCTGAACTCATTAAGATGGGCTTGGAAAAGTTGGACATTTGTCTGCACGGGCTGATAGTTTGAATCTAGGAGACAGATTCGCTACCGGAGGAGTGGAAGGATGAGGCCATATGCTCCATCTACAAGAAAGACGACAAGTTGAAGTGTGAGAACTTCCGAATGGTCACCATTCTGAATGCCGTCTACAAATTTCTATCTTAGATATTCTTCCGTTGTATATCACCTATAACAAGTTCCAAAAAAATTGCTCAACCCAGCTTCTTCACCACCGCAACTCCCCCAAAAACCCCAAAAATCCAGGCCCCCGAACACCTTTCCCCTCCTTTTAAACCCTTATATAATCCACAGGGTTTCCCGGGACCTTTTCATGTTTTACATTACCAAATTTTAAAATTTATTTTAAAACCGGAAACTGAAATTAAAAGAAATTTAATAAAAGTTGGAAAACAACTTTTTGCTCACAAACATTTCGCATAGAAGCAACAGGGGCGCATTCTTTTCCCCCCTTAATTGAAAGGAAACCGACACCCCCCCCAAAACCCAAATAATAACACCCCCACCACTTGCCACCCTTTATTAATTTTTTTGCTCCCGTACCCTTAAAAACCTCATCCCATTAGCGACATTATCAGCAACGACCATAACAATTCATCTGCTTCCTAAATATGAATTTCCGATGCGGTGCTCCGCTACGCAACCACTATTTAACCACAGCCGGGGTAATGGCCCCTCCTCTCGTGCAAATGCTCCTCAAACTATACAAAAAAAACGCCTCCTAGACTTTTTCCCCCAGTAATTCACCAGCGGAGTAGTCCTCTTGTTTATCGCTTGCGGGTTTTTTTGACGGATCTTAAGTTTCTCCAAAATTTTTAACGCCAAATTCTAAAGGGTTTTTTAGGGGTTTAAATTTTTCTTTTCGAGTTTTTTTTTTTATTTTTTTATTAGAGAGGTTTTAAATTTTTAAGAATTCATTCGCCTCTATGGATAGGTTTTAAATTTCATTGATTAGACCTGTAAGCTTTAAGTATTTGATTATTCTTGCTTCTGCTCGCTTATTGTTACTTAGAACTTGAAAAAGAGATGTACCGATGCCTAACCTTTTCCTAATATCCTCGTACTTTCTACAATTTAATAAAATATGCTGAACGTTGATTTCCACATCACATGCTTCACACTTACCCGCTACTTTTGTTTTAAACAAGTAGCTATTTGTTAGTCTTGTGTGCCCTAGTCGACACCGCGTTAATGCTCGTTGTTCTGTTCTCTTACCTCTATCATTCCATTTTTCTACCTGTTTTTTGACACATGCAAGTTGCGTATGCTGTTCATTTATCCAGTTGTTTTCATGTTTCCTCCAAATCTCGGCTGCAGCCCACTTGCAAATATCCCTTCCTGGAATGTTGCGCTCACTCAATCGTGATAATCTTCCTCTTCCGGCTGCTTGATCGGCCGCTTCATTACCACTTATTCCACTATGGCCTGGTACCCAACAGTAGGCGATGTTTTTATTTCTTGAATTCAGCTCGATTTCTTGAACGCATGAGTTCCGACACTTTCCACTCTCCAACGCTGCCAAGCAGCTTGCTGAATCAGTGAAAATTACCGTTGGTTTCTTTGAAGCGTAGCGAGCAGCTGTCGCAATGGCTAATGCTTCCGTTGAAAAGATGCTGTATTGTAACGGCAGCTTTCTTTCGATGGGCAATCCAGACCAGATGACGCCACAACCTACTCCAGAGTCATCCTTTGATCCGTCTGTATACATTTTTTCAAACGTGTAGAATTTTTCTCCCAACAGTTTTGCTACGATCGCGCGTGCTTTAGTTGGATCTTGTCCAACTTTATATTGTTTTTTGACAGTCCAATCTACTTTTGGCGTTTTACGATTCCAAGGTCTACGACTAAGACAGTGTACTTTCCGTACCTTTGGGAGTTCCATTCCGGTTAATGCCTTCTGGGCATCGTTTGCAGTTTTTCGAAGAGCTGGTTTATCCGTACCTTTTTCTTCGACACGGCATAAGCTTTTCACCATTCCTAGAGTCACTCTTTCTTCCCATGGAAGTACACCGCATTCTACTGCCATGGCTGCCGATGGTGATGTTCTGAATGCACCGGAAGTGATTCTTAGTAGTTGATTGTAAATCGGTTGGTATGGTTTAATACATCTAATACCGAAGAGTTCGATGCCATATAGTAATTTTGATATACAAATAGCGTTCGCAATTCGTAAGAGTACTGCTCTGTTCCCATGTCCTGATATTGCTCGAATGAAATTGATTCTACCTTTGATTGCTTCTTTTGTTTTTCTGAAGTGAGTATTGAAACTACCACGTCTATCGACCCATATTCGAAGAATTTTTGCTGATGAAACATCTGGTATTTTTTTGCCGTTGACTTTGATCTCGAATCGACTCTTTTTCAGGCGGGAGTGTTTTCTTTGGCATATATGAAGGAGCATTGATTTGCTGACAGAGAGCTCGAAATGAATGTTCTTTGCCCATTCGTAGACAGCCTCAATAGCACGTTTAAGCCTTCTTCTGGCATAAAATGCTTGTTTTCCCGTGGCTATAAGTAAAATGTCATCTGCGTATAGTAAGGCCGTTACGCCATTTGGGATGCCTTCGAAACTCAAGTCCATTGCCAAAATAAACAGAGTGACCGATAGAACGGATCCTTGCGGTACTCCGGCTTTTTGATCCCTAGGTGTTGATATCTTTCCTCCGAAACTAACTTGAAATGTCCGATCTTCAAGAAATCCTTCGATGCACCTATACATATTCGTACCTACATTCAAATCTTTTATCCTCTTTAAAATATGCGGCCGCCAGGTTCTGTCGTAAGCTTTCTTCAAGTCTAGAAGAGCCAATTCACAATGATGATGATTGTTGTTTGCTTGCGTTAGTATTTCATTTAATTCGGCAAAATAGGTAGATGTTCCTCGTCCTGCACGGAACGCGTGTTGCCCAGGATTGATTAGATTATTTTGATCCAAGCACGTAACTAACCGATGATTAACAAGTCGCTCATATATTTTACCAATACAGCTTAATAAGGTGATTGGACGGTATTCACTGGCAAACTGACGAGTTTCATCGTATTTCGGTATTGGGATAACTATTCCCTCTTTCCAACATCTGGGGCATCGACCCTCGAGCCAAACCTGGTTGAAAGAATTTAACATCGCTAATTTGCCAGATAGAGACAGCCTCCTAATCATCGGATATCCAATTTGGTCTTTTCCTGTCGAATATCCTTTGGCTATGTCAATTGCCTTCAAGAGTTCTTCCATGGTGAATGCACTGTTCCAGTTGTACTCCTCTGTGTTTTCACGTATCTGAACACTGTAAGTGCCACCATCCCCGTTGAGAGTGTTTGGTATGTTATCTGTGTTGGCTGTCGTGTTTTCCTCAAACATATCTGCGAAATGTTCGGCAATCTTTGCAGGTTCCGCAACATGTTCGTTATTGATGATAAAACTTCTATTCCCCTTCCTTTTTTTCCCGTTAAGGCGGTTGAAGTTCTGCCAGATTTTGTCAGCTCCAGTAGTTGGTGAAAAGCTTTCGCCAAACTGTATCCACGATTCGTGTTTTGCTTCAGTGACTGCTTTCCGAGCTACATTTCTTGCTTCTTGAAATACGTGGAGTGCGGCGATCCTTTCCGTACTATCACCTCGTTGTCTTTTCAAGGCTCGAAGGGCTTTTCGTCGTGCTTTTACTGCTTTTTTAACGTCATCTGTCCACCAGATTTCTGATTTTCCAGTTGTTTTCCCTGATGTTCTCGGTATGGATGTTTCTGCTGCTTGGTAGATAAGCTGTCCCAGCGATTCAACCGTAATGTTGGTACTTGAGCTTATTATTTCGTCAGTTTTTTGCTCAAAAGCCAGCCAATCGGCGTCCTTGTATAGCCATCGTCTACTGTTCCCAAGTTGTACTGATCTTTCATCCATTTTTATCAAAATTGGCAAATGATCGCTGCCCATCGAATCCTCCAAAATTTCCCAGTTTAATTTCAATGCCAAACTGGTGGAAGCGATAGTGATATCAATGGCAGACATCGTTCCTCTTGCTTCATTAATGCGGGTTGTAGAACCATTATTTAATACAATCATCTGATTGTTAACCACCCATGACAGGAGCATACGACCTCTCTTTGATGACTTGGAGCTACCCCAAGCTTCATGACAGGCGTTAACATCCCCACCTATGAGGTATGGTGGTTCAGTTACTTTCAGCATTTGGTCCAATGAATTGATAATAGATTGATCATTTGCGTTGTGTGGGAAATATACAGATACGATGGTGAAGTTGTACGGATTCTGAATTCTTGCGATTGTAATGGGTATTTCCGATATCGTTTCGATGAATGTATGGGGTATCTCTTTCCAAATACCTAATCCAGCAGCTCCTTTACCATTATGGACTCGACGATGCGCCAGTTTCCATGAGTATTGCCCTTTTAAGATGTTTGTAGTGTTTTCGACCATCATTTCTTGAAAGCACATAGCAATCGGTGGGTTATCTTGAACAAAGTGAGACAATTCTGCATGATTTGCCCATAGACTTCTGATATTCCACTGCATGCTGAGCATTTTCGGTGGACAGTTATTAACCAGGTGTTTTATTCTATGCACTCCACTTCTGGAGCGTGACTTCGTTTCTTGGCACGGCTTTTCTATTATGTCACAGTCCGGTAAGTTTCTTTCTATTTCTACAGTATCTGCTACTAGTGAACATCCCGAGTCATCTGGCGTTGTATCCGTAGGATGGTTCCTGAACTCACCTCCATATCTTTCTTTGCTTGATGTTGGCTTAACACGGTATCCTCGGAAGCGGTCGTATATATAAGCATTTGATAGTGCAGCTACCGGGAGCCGCGGTATATCGTAGGGATAATTGTTGGTTGCTATCCTTTCTTTCTCAACACACCGAGTTTGTGAGTACGCGACATGCGATTTGGCATTTGCATCCGGGTACGCTGTGATGCTTTTTTGCTTGGTTATTTTCGTTGTTGGTGAGGGAATATCGCCAGTTGTTCTGGTTCCGTCAGATTCTATAAATGAAGAGGAGAGCGCAACGGTACGAGCTTTTTCATCCAAGTTGGAGCTACTTGCCTGTAGGCGTAGGCGGACCACGTCAGCTGCCGCCAGAGGCTCTTCGAGTAGACCCGGAACATCTCTGGTCAGGGCTGACGTGGGAGGCCTCGCGCTTGGTGATTCAGGAGGTTCGTTGGATGATTTGCTGATGACACCTAGTTTGGTTCGGTTCGGTTCTATAATTGTTGAGAAGAGTGGAACAGTACGGGCTTCTTTACCTAAGTTTGAGCTACGTCAGCTGCCGCCAGAGGCTCTTCGGGTAGACCCGGAACATCTCTGGTCAGGGCTGACGTGGGAAGCCTCGCGCTTGGTGATTCAGAAGGTTCGTTGGATGATTTGCTGATGACATCTAGTTTGGTTCGGTTCGGTTTTTCGTCATTCGATAGGTTCACTGAGTCATCCCAATACATGGGTTTCGCAGGTAACATGTTTGGCTGGTATTTCGTTTGTTTGATATTTATATTCTCGCTGTACAATTTGGTAAAATAATCCGGTTGCATATCCATGTTCAATGGCGCTGGTCTGATTTCTTTTGTAGAGTCTATTTCTTAATTTCAAATGGGGACTTCAGGTGATTGTTTTGGCAGCGTTGGATTCCCATCGCCATATCCTTTTTTTCGGTCCGGGGATTCAGGTGTATTCCTCTTGTTTCCTTTCCTTTTATTGTTTTTGACCATTTCGAAATCCATTTGCTCTTCGTCATCATAATTTTGTGATTTATTTTTTACTTGTTCAATAGTGTCCTTTCTGTACTTTGCAACTGCTAGTTTATCGATATTTATCCGAGGAAGTTCCACGTAACAATCTTTTAGCGTGATCTCCGATGTACCAGACTTATTCAATGACTGTCCGGCATTTGGATTTGTTCCTTTTGAGGTGCCTGCTTCTTTCGATGGGTTTTGTTTTCCATTGTTGTTCTTTGGTACTGGTTTGCTTGTACTGGCATCTATTTGTGCTTTAAGTGCTACTACCGTTTTTTGGAGACTTAATATTTGTTCCTGTAGCAGTTTTATGGTACGATCCTTTTCATGTTCTTCGTTGCGGAGTCTGCCTTGAATAACACTGGAAAGGCATGTATTTCCCTTCTCTTTTCTGTATTCAGCCCGAGCCTTGCTGAAGGATAAACCACGATTAATTTTAAGGCGAATGATAGCTTCTTCTTCAAGATATATCGGGCACTGTTTCGAAACTGGAGAATGAGCACGATCACAATTTTGGCAATGTGCTGGCAGAGTACACTGTGTTCCTTGGATCAACTCGTGTGTACCTGAACAAGTCAAACAAATTTGTCTGTATTTAGTTGTGTCACAGTTCTTCCGTGAATGCCCGAAATTGGCACAGCGGAAACACATCATCGGAGATGGAAAATAAATCCTTACGCTAACCCGTAGCCTTCCAAAGTAAACATATTTCGGAAGTATGGTTCCTTTGAACGTTAACACTATTAACGGAGTGTTGCGAGATTGATTTCCATCTCGTTTTGTAATATGTCTGGCATCACATACTCCTTGAGACTCTAGGTTGCGACAAATATATTCTTTACTGAGGTCGACTGAGTCTGGTTCAAACACCACCCCTTGAACCGTATTAAGAGTAGGATGTTCGATGACTTCAACTGGTGTTTTGTCCGGGAGTTCTCGAATCTGCATCAATTTCGTAACAATCGATTTGTTCTTGGTACGCAAAATATATCTTGCTCCTCTAGCTTCCTTTGAAGCTTCGACTTTTGCTGCGTCTGTTGAGCCTAAGGCTAGTGTTATTGCATTTCCGATTAGAAAGTGGTCGTTGGGCAGACGAGGTTCGGACTGTAGAACGATATTTTCAGTTATGCGGACTCTCATCATTAGTACTATTCGCTGGCTTAATTCATCATCACCTAACATCCATTCTGGAATTGGGCCAGTATCGGGAGGTACCGAGGGTGGAGGCCGAAAAGGCTGTGTCATGGTATCAACCAAATTACAGACCGTTTATTTTGGCCGTTTTTAAGTCGATTTCCCAATGTGTCGTGCAACTATAGTCTGGTTATTATCAGAAGTTTGTTTTGGTTTTAAACAATGGAGGCTTTGTAAGTCTCTCCAGACTGTTTCTCTGTCAGCCTGTATCACTACCACTGCTCTCTCAGTACTTTACAGAAACCGTCTTCTTCACTATTAGCCTGTTATCTGTTATCACTCGCTTTGTATGTATGACCTAGTTTCAACCGCGCTAGTGGCCACACAACGACTATCAAGATTCACTAAGAAGAAACCGCAGCGGTAGCCAATGTACCACTAGTAGATAGTCAATTTTCTGGACGCTAAATCAATCAACTACGCTTTCCATAGCGTAGATCATTGGAGAACTCGATCTCCCTCGAAATGTTTCGTAGGTAAGGTGATAAGGAACGGCCAAAAACCTCGAAATTGCTTGGAAGCTCACGATTAATAACGCTCGAACAAACTCAATCATCAACTCACGCGTGCAGTACCAAACGATGTTGATTATACACTCCCATTATTTTTTTTTTTTTTAAGAATTATTATTTTTTTTTTGGCGGGGTTTTTATTTTCTTTCCGCCGCCTTAAAATTCAAAAACTAAAACCCCCCCAAACCATACAAATTCAAAAAAAACTAAAACCCCCCCAAACACCCCCCCAACCCCACCCCAAAGGTAAAAACCCCCCATTGCATTATACCCGGCCAACCCCACCAAGGAGCATTTTTCCAAAGTTTAAGGATTTCCCCAAAAAGAAGGGTGCATTTACCCTTTGCCATTTGGAAACATCTATTGAATTTCCGGATATGGGTGTCAAAATCTTTGGAATAATTCCTAAAAACTATTTCTATTCGGCCATTCTGTAACAGGTTCCCGTGGGGCCTATAGTGGCCAAGAAGATATTTAGAAGGAAACCCTGGCAATATGGATATCAACATTCATGAAATTGCGCCAGGAGGATATTTCTCAACGTTTTGTGGCCATCTGATGATTTTTCCGGAACAGGTTTCAGTGGGGCCTCGACTGGCCATGAACATTTTCAGTAGAAAATTCATGTGTTTCCTATAACAATAACATCATCAGAAGTTTTTTTTCGCGGTGCAGTTCGAACGTATTTCAGAGAAATACAAAATGGAAGAAGAATGAAGAAAAATAATTGTGCTCAATCATTTGGAAAACCCTTCGTGGTCTGGGCCAAAACTTGCTAAAGTGTTGGGTTTTCCCCGAACTACCGTGTGGCGTGTTTTGAAAAAGTACAGAGAAACTTTGTCGACAGATCGCAAGCCTCAAAGCAAGTGTCGAGCGGGTACTGTCAACCGTCAACTGCAGAACAAAGTCATCAAGAATATTCAGGCAAACCCCAACATCTCAGACCACGATTTGGCCAAAAAGTTTCACGCCGCACGCAGTACCATGCAGTGGATTCGTCTCCGGGAAGGCTTCAAGTTATACCATGCCTGTAGACAACCAAATAGGGATCAAAAGCAGAACAATGTGGCCAGAATCCGTGCCAGAAAACTGTTTGATCAGGTGTTGACAAAATGTAATGGCTGTCTCCTCATGGATGATGAACCCTATGTAAATGCCGATTTCAAACAGCTGCCGGGATAAACATTTTACTTGGCCACGGCTCGGAGAGATGTTGCTGCCAAATTCAAGTTTGTGTTTGCAGATAAATTTGCACATAAATACATGATTTGGTAAGGCATCTGTAGCTGCGGTAGGGAGACCAAGGTTTTCATCACTGATAAGATATTTAATTCAGAGCTGTACAGAACGGAATGTCTCCAAAAGTGAATATTGCCATTCATCAGATCCCACAATGAACCTGTCATGTTTTGGCTAGATCTTGCAAGCTGTTATTACACTAAAACAGTGCTACAGTGGTATGAAACCAAAGGGATTCAGTTTATACCGAAAGAACTCAACCCACCAAACTGTCCCCAGCTCAGACCGATAGAGAGATTTTGGGCTATTATGAAGAGGAAGCAGCTGAAGGTGAGTGGCAGTGTCGTTCAAAGCATCAATGAATTGAGAACCAAGTGGAATAAGATTGCCAAAACGATGGATGAGAATAATGTGCGCCGGTTGATGAAACGTATTCCGGGAAAAGTCCGCAAATTTCTTCGAAATCGAGATGATTAACTTTTTTTTTTGTATTTTCCCTTTAAAGTTCACATAAAGTCGAACATTTAAGTTTAAACAGAATACTATTTTGTTAATGTATATCAGAAATAAGCGCAATAGTCTATGTTCCAATTCTAACTGGGCCACACCTTAAGAACAAGAATTACAATACGCAAATATTAAGCGAATGAAAATAAGTATTTTTTTTTTTTGCGATATCTTGTCCACACGTTATAAACGTTATAATTCTTTAAAATTAAAGAGAGAAGTCACCTAAATCGCGTCTTTTATATGTAATATTGCAAACAATTTTGTTTTCACGCTTGCATTGGCTTGAAATTAAACGAGGGAAAATTTATAATTTTTCTTCTGAGTTATTGTTGCCTCGTCGAAACAAAATACATCATCATCGTATCGATTGTACTTATGATTCTAGCACCTTACCACATATCGACAACAGTGACAAATTGAGCCTTCAGCATGGTTGACTGTTGAGACTGCGACTTGTGGACGACAGCAGTGTGGGGTGATTGGGTGGCAATCGATTGTTCGGGAAGCCCTGCAAAATAAAAAAATACAACATTGATTGCTCATGGTTGGCACTTTTGAAATGTACGCTTTTCCTGTTATATATTATAATTTTTTTTCATCCTAGGAGGTCGCGAGCGAGAAAGATTTTCAACCAGACCCCCCCACCACACAAAAAACACAAAAAAAAATTAATCCACCCCCCAGGCACACACATATATAGAAAAAACTGTCGATAAATTAATTATTATTTGTTTTTTCATTTTTTTATTTATTTTAATAAAAAAAATAAAGGACAGTTACACACATAGAAAAAAAAAAATATTAATTTTCCCTTATTAAAAAAAAAAAAAAAAAAAAAAAAAATTTTAAAAAAAAAAAAAAAATATATTATAAATAAAAAAAAGATAAATACTGCAAAAAAGATCTCCTATATAAAAAATCCAAAAAAATATAAAAGGGTAAAAAAGATTGCAAAAAAATCGTTGTTAAGGATTGCTTTGGCTTGGAATTACACTGATAGGCAAAATAAAGTGCCCACCTCATCGTTTTTTTCAATTTCTCTCATTTACTTGGTTCAAATTAAAGTAAACACACTGTATTTTTTTTATTATCTTATTTTTTATATTCTTTTAAAGTTTCACTTACTGAATACTGAAAAAAAAGAGTTTTACTTTAAAAAAAAATCAATTTGTGTTGAAAAAAAAACAGTGACAAAATAAAGTGCCTACTTCATTTAGGCTACAGAAAACATTAATTAAAGTAAAATAAAAGCATTTCAATAATTGATGTGTCCTCCTTTGGCCTTCAGGACCTCCTGCAGGCGCTTCGACATGCTCTCGACCAGGTTCTTTGGGTGCTGTGGATCTAGCTCTTCCCAGGCGAGCTCCAGGGCTTCAAAATAGTTATTTTTATTGGTAACACCAGTTTTGTCAACCCTGGCATCGAGAATCGCCCACAAATTCTCGATGGGAGCCCGGACCTCAACTTTGTGGAGGCCATTCCAGCGGTTTGATCCGACAAGACCGGAAGAAAGACTTGGTCTTCTTGGCAGTATGCTTCGGGTCGTTGTCCTGCTGGAATACGAACTTCTCTTCAAGGCCCGTCTGGATCAGCGAAACCTCCAGATTTTCTCGCAGGATGTTGATGTAAGAATCTGCCGTCATTATCCCGTCGATTTTCACAATGCTTCCCACTCCACCCCACGAAAAACACCCCCAGACCATCACATTTCCTCCTCCATGCTTCATCGTGCCTTGGATGTGGCGCTCCTGAAGCTCCTCTCCCGATCTGCACCAAACACGAACCCGCCGCTTTCGGTTAAACAGCTCGAATTTTGATTCGTCCGTCCAGAGAACCGTTTTCCAGAACTTTAGGGGCTTATCAGCATGCTCCTTAGCAAACTTAAGCCGTTTGGCTTTATTTGCCTTGCTGATAAATGGGCGCTTCCGGGCTAGTTTGCTATTCAACCCCTGTGCTACGAGACGGCGACGAACAGTTCGACCGGAAACTAATAACTGAAGGGTTTCCTGGATCTCGTGGACAGTTACCTTCGGATTCTTCTTGACTTCGCATGATCTTGGTGTCCGTTCTCGCATCCGTTTTCCGCTTCCTGCCTCTGCCAGGGCGATCCACCACTGATCCAAACGTTTTAAGCTTCAGAAGAATTTTGCCAACCGCTGCCTTACTGATACTGTACTTCTTAGCGACAGCCCGGTGCGATTCACCGTTTTGTACATCACGAACGACCAATTTTTGGATACACAAGGGAATTGCTTTCGAAAGCACTGCGTTCTCCATTTTTTTCAATTGAATCAAATGCGATCACGTATACAAATGCACCAGGTTGAGCCGTTTGCTTCAAAACATGTCAAAATATCAAAACATAAACAAGGGTCTTCCAATGGAAACTTATCGAAAACATATCGATTTTTGAAGTGGGCACTTTATTTTGTCACTGTTTATTTTTCAACACAAATTGATTTTTTTTTTTCTCTAAGTAAAACTCCTTTTTTTTCAGTATTCCTTAAGTGAAACTTAAAAAGAATATAAAAAAATAAGAAAAAAAAAACTACAATGTGTTTACTTTAATTTGAACCAAGTAAATGAGAGAAATTTAAAAAACGAAGACTTTAAAACTTTATTTTGCCTATCAGTGTAAACGGCAAACATACTTTCGCATATAAAAACTTATAAATAAAAACTAACTAATAACTAGAAAATAAGAAGAATGATTAGTAATTTCCATTTAATTCCAACTACCTCTATTGCTTATCTTGACAGATACGCGTATTTCGTCTACAATGTGCAGACTTCTTCAGTGTCGTGTACTAATACTCGACTGAAAGAAAACCTTCGCCACTTGCCGTATTCATCCTATTTTCTAAATACAAACACTTGTACCTACAGCTAACATTTCTTGTACCTAACCTATCCTGAGTCCAAAACAAATATTATGCTTGATATCTACCTCGCCTTTTCTTTATACCTAACCTGATTATTCCGTAGCAGCGGGTGTTCCACTGCGTCGGTTTTGATGTCGTTTGGGTATTAAGTTAAAGAGCCATGTGTACCCGTTACCTTGGTCTTTGTTTAGTAGATTTGTGTTTTGTTGTTTGTTAATTTCTAAGCTTTCTGCGACGTCTAATTTCCAGGGTGTAGAGGTAGTCCGTAAGATTGTGATGTCATTCGTCGTTATGTCGTGATTTTCCGTAAAGATGTGTTCTGCAACTGTCGATTTGAAGTTATGTGAAATTCCTTTGTCAGTCTGTTTGACAGCCTTAGTCACCTCCGCTAGATGCTCTTTGAACCTTGTTGCCAAGGTTCTCTTTGTTTGACCTACATACATTTTGCTACAGTGTTTACACTTAATTTTGTATACCCCTGCTCTGCCTAATACATCTATTGAATCTTTGGTGGAGCCTAACGACGATGCCAATTGGTTGTTCCTGCTAGAGAAAACTAAGTCCAAGCCAAATTCCCTAAGTTGAGTTTTTAGCTTTTGTGTAATATCTTTATCGAAGGGGACAGACACACGTTTCAGGGGTTCAGGTGAATCGGAAAGGGTTGTTTGTGATTTCCTATGAAGAAGTTTTTCCTTTTTTTGGATGATAGCTTGAATTGTCCTCTTTTCGTAACCATTGAGTCTAGCAGTTTCGAAGATATATGCTAATTCTTTGGCTTTTCCGGTTTTATTGAGGGGAAGGGTCAACATTCGGTGGATCATGTGGTGGAAAGTGGCCATTTTATGTTGAAAAGAGTAGTTTGAAGTGTAAGGGATGACTCTTTGGGTGTTTGTGGGTTTTCTGAAAATTTCAAACTCTAAAGACGATGATGACAATGATTCTCTAACTACCAGAAGGTCGAGGAATGCAAGTTTCCCATCCTTTTCTATTTCATAAGTGAACTTGATGTCTCTATGGAGATTGTTGATTGCTTGAAGAATTAAGGGGAGATCATCTTGTTTAACTACGGCAAAGATGTCGTCGACGTATCTCCACCAGCGAGTTGGAAGTAATCCTTCCGTTTTAAGAATGGTTTCTAGATTTGCCATAAACAGTTCACAGAGGAATGGGGATAGAGGGTTTCCCATGGGGGCTCCTTTTAGTTGTTTATAGAAAGAACCTCTGAAAGTGAAGTAGTTCTCTTCCATGCAAAGTCGGGTGAGCTTAAGGTACATTCGCACCTTTTGCTTCCATGCTGTATCATCTCCTTGTTTTAAAAGCCAATCTTCTAGAAGGTTAATCGCGTCCTTGATTGGTACGCTAGGGAAAAGGGCGGTGACGTCGAAAGATACCATTACTTCATTTTCATTTATATGACCTGATGAAAGAAGATGTTGTACGAATTCCTGAGAGTTACGAACTGAGCTTGTTGGGAATTGCTCGGAGATACCTTGAAATTCTTTCACTAGCCATTTTGCTAGCTTATGGGCTGGAGATCCTACAGATGAAACAATCTCCCTCATTTCGTTTCCGGGTTTGTGGACTTTTGGGAGGCCTTTAATTCGGGGAAGGATGGGGTTTGGTTCGCGAAGACGGGCTGCTGCATCCCCTAGTACTGCTTAACACTCCTTTAGTGTTTTATCCACGTGTTTCACCATGTTTGGTAGGGGGTCTACTCGAAGCTGCCTGTAAGGTCCATTGTTGATTTTTAAAGCCATCTGCATGTCGTAGTCCTCCTTATCCATGATGACGACTTTGTTGCCTTTGTCTGCTTTTAGGTAAAAAACAGGTTTAGACTTCAGTTCCTTGACGATACGAATTTCCTTTGCGTTGTTGTGTCTTTGTTTTTGTCCGTCCTTAATAATGTTTGAAGTGATAGTCCTAGCTGTGTTTTGTAAAGATGTTGGGAGTGTGTGTGTAATCGCTGTCTCCACGTCGATGATGATCTGCTCCACGTCGGGCTTGGTTGTAACCGCGTATCCTAATCCTTTGTTGAGGAGAGTCAGTTGTTCTTCCGTGAATGCGGTCGTCGATCGGTTGACAACCAGTCCCTTAATGGCGTGGACCATCGGTGTCGTGGTGATGGTGGGTGTAGGTGTGGCTTGTTCCTTGGTGTGATGTCTGGTCCGTGTCTGTTGGGATCCTATTCTTAGCTTGTTGAGTTTCCTATCTAGGACCGTTAGTTTCCTATTCGATTCGCATTCCTCTGCCACCTTGGCTCGGGATAAGAACTCCTGGAATTTTATCGAATACTCCTTGGCTAACTTCAGGTGCAGAGAATAGCACTCCAAAGTCTTACGGTCCAATTTGTTAAATAGTCGTTTGATGCTGTCCTTGATGAATTCCGCTTCCATTTTCCTGACGATGTTGGTAGGGGTAGATGTCCGAATCTTAATCCTATGACTTATTGGTACTACTTTATATTTTAGGCATTTCTTCAGAAATGCTACGTCCTTCATAAGTGCGGCGATGGTTTTCTTCAATCCGATGAATTTGTTGGATTATGGAGAGTGTGAGCTGTTTAGTGGAATACCTGTAACTAGAAAATAAGAAGAATGATTAGTAATTTCCATTTAATTCCAACTACCTCTATTGCTTATCTTGACAGATACGCGTATTTCGTCTACAATGTGCAGACTTCTTCAGTGTCGTGTACTAATACTCGACTGAAAGAAAACCTTCGCCACCTGCCGTATTTATCCTATTTTCTAAATACAAACACTTGTACCTACAGCTAACATTTCTTGTACCTAACCTATCCTGAGTCCTAACTAATAAAAAAATTGAAAAACGCTCCTAAGAAAACTACCAAATGATCCATAAAACTCAGGTGATATTCACTAAAAAGCATGAATAGAGGATATACTACCATAGATCAAATTACTGGTCACACTGGTTTATGTCCCGAAAATGAGTGAAAAAAATAGCCGGTGCAATAAACAGTTTCATATACGGAAACGTCAAAAGTACGTAAACAATGCGGATCACATGGTTCAAAAAGTCAAATGAAATGGCTAGTGCATAAAAATTAGGTACATCCAAGAATTCAGTATGATTTTATGTATCTTGGTTGGTAATATTTTCAAGTGCAAGAAATATCGCCTAATGCTAACACTTTTCAAGATTTCTCGCATACATGTGAAAAAGTTCGAAGATCGTTGAAATATTATGTTCAAAACGCATGGTACCGAGTGGGACTGGTCAAATGAGCAAAGAATTAAAAATTATTTATGTAGGACCATTCAGTCTTAGAGTTACCACTATGTTTGTATGTTGACAATCCAGCTAGTCGATTATTTTTTTTTTTTTTTTAATTTTGCTTTATTATGTGTGATTCTTATTTTTCCTAAATCTATAAGGGAAAGGTTAGGATTACGTCAAAAAAAAGCTAGCGATTGTTCTTTCAGTTGTCAGACGTACCTCGGAAAGTTAAAAAAAAAAGTTTTACGAGTGTTTTGGTCACTTTCTGCACTTCACTCATAAAAAAAAACACTTTTAAACAAACTTTTTACGAGCATGTTCTACTATTACGTCGAGCACTCGGCACTAAAGAAGTTTGTAAGTTGTAGACGAGGCAAGCTGAAGGCGTACGATGAAACATGCGCTCGCGCAATTCACTGACCAACTTAGTATTCGTAATGTGGTCAAATCTGGACGAATACGCTCGGTAGGACATGTTGTGAGAATGCCCGACAACTATCCAGCGAAAATGGCACAAGTAGACGAGAAGCGTTACGAGTAAGATGGTTAGACCAAGTGGCGCAAGATATAGCGAGTACAAGGTGCCCACTGGATTAAAGGGGAGCAGCCATGAACCTAAAACGTTGGAGGGATATTGTATGAATGTATGTAAGGTAGCCACCGTCCCTTCTAAGACCTTGTCATGTATGCAGCTCAACTTAATAGCAAGATCAAATTGAGTTACCGGGTTGCATTCAAACTAACGCTGTATGAAGGGCCAAAAACTAACGCGAAACCCGCGGGAACATAAGATTCTCCTTCCAACGATTCGATCCAACAAAACGAATAACCCAAATTCACAATACTTATTAAGCTTTCTACGATATGGCTTGTTAAGTTTTGAATTAATATATATTTTTGATGAAGCAGGATAGAGTTTTTATTATTATTATTATTATTATTATTATTATTATTATTATTATTATTATTATTATTATTATTATTATTATTATTATTATTATTATTATTATTATTATTATTATTATTATTATTATTATTATTATTATTATTATTTTATTTTCGTCAACAGATAAAATGTTCATCCTAATGACCCTTTAAAAAATTAAATTACATACGAAAATTAACAAAACTTAACAAAGACATGTACGGAAACAACGCTTATTAACCTCACGGGGTACATTAAAATCAAACACACTATAGCAGCTGTTAAAAACGCGGCACATGCTTTGCACAGGTTCGTGTTTTCCGTAGTTGGTCCTTGAGTGCCGGAACACGAAGAACTGTTGTAAACGGAGATTTTGTCGTCGAGTGTTGATGGTCAAGAGATCCAGTAGAGCGGAACAATCAACATTTCCTTGAAGCAGATCACCAATGAAACATGCTTTGGCTACCATACGCCTACCTTCCAACAGTTCCAGGTTGATGAGCTTGCACCGACTTTCATAACTTGGCAATCTGCGAGGGTCTTGCCAGCGAAGATGTCACAAAGCAAAGCGTATAAACCTTCGCTGAACAGCTTCGATCCTCTGGACTGCGTTTTGGTAGAAAGGAGACCAAACGATGGAACAGTATTCCAAGAAAGGGCGAACCAAAGAGCAGTATAATGCCTTCAGACAGTAAACGTCCTTGAAGTTTTTTGCGAAGCGGAACATAAATCTTAGCTGCGAAGAGGCCTTGGAAACAATATACGAAATGTGAACCTTAAACGACTGTTTGGAGTCGAGCATTACTCCCAGATCCTTGACCGTTGTTTCTCGTTTCAAGCGCGTACCTCGAAGGATGTAGTCGTGGAGATACATCGCACGTTTTCGGCCGAAGGAGATAGTTGAGCATTTGGATACATTTAAGGACTTCAGGTCATTCGCGTAGGATAATTTCAGGCATTTGAGGACCAAGTTCATGTCGTTCATGTATAGCAGGAAAAGGAATGGGCCGAGGTGGCTACCTTGAGGAACGCCGGATGTTACCGGAAAGCTAGATGAGGCGTAATCGGCAATCTTCACGGACATAGTTCTACCAGTCAGGTATGAACGGAGCCAGTTCAACAATTGATCGTGATTATCGAAGACCGCAGAGAGATCTGTGTAAATGGCGTCTACTTGATGACCGTGTTCCATTTCGCGCATGATGAACGATGTAAATACGGTTAGATTGGTCGCCGTCGAGCGCTTGGGCACAAAACCGTGTTGGTCTGGAGAAATAGTCTGTGAATAGTCATTGACCAGCCTTTGGAGAACAATTAGTTCAAATAGCTTGGATACCGAGCTTAGTACAGCAATCCCACGATAATTGGCGACGGACCGTTTGCATCCCTTCTTGTGTATTGGGAATACAAATGACTCTTTCCAGCATTCAGGAAACTCGCCGGAAGTTACAGACAAATTGAACACCGTAGCCAGGGGCGCAGCAAGCGTGTTTAGGCAACGCTTCAGGACAATTGAAGGAATACCGTCAGGACCGCATCCAGTTGAAGTTTTCATCTGCTTCCCGGCTGAAATCACCATATCACTGTGAATAGTGAAGGCAGAGCCAAATACAGACATGCGGGGAACATTGCTAGTAGCCGATTCGAGGCTCTCGGCGTCCAGAATTTCGTCGCAGAAGACACTGCTGAACTGCGTACGGAACATGCTGGCGATATCCACGATAGTGTCAGCTTCAAGAGTGCCATCAGTCATAGTAGAGGGTAAGCCGGTTTCTTTCCGTTGTTCGTTCACAAACCGCCAGAAGCTTTTCGGGTTCGTTTTGAGACGACTCTGCAATTGAATCTGATGGGCGTTGTATTTACAAGCTGTTATTGAGGTATTTGTAATCGTCGTTGGCGCGAGCGTAGTTTGCCCTCGTGGAATCGGTGCGATATCTGTGTTTCCTCAAAGCAGCCCTTTTAACTCGTTTCAAGTGTTTGAGGTCAGAATTAGACCAGGCAGGTTTGGGAGGCTTACGGTTGATTTTCTTAGGCGCGAATCGATCGACAGCGTAAAGAAGAATACAGCACATAGTCGAAGCAGCAAAATTTGCATCCCCGTTTGCAAGAGTCGTGTTCCAGTCCACGTCGGCGAGAAAGTTGTTCATTCCCTCGTAGAATTTTTCTAAAAATAAACATTGAAAACCTTCCTATCTTTTCAAATACATAACGTAGGATAGATGAGCTATAACTGACAAGGATGCATAAATGCGAAGCTGAAAATGACTTGTAAAAAAACATACAAAATGTAGTGAATGGATGTTATAGTATAAAATGATAATAATTTCATTTGTATTTACATGCCTGCAGATTGTGGTCCTGCTGCAATTGTATACGGACCCGCGCGACCACCATGAACCTGAAAGCTTAGATAATGTATCATAGTCACGAGAAAAAAAAATATTTTAAATTATTCTACAAAACTTGGGATATCCATGGATGATCTGAAATTGAATAGCATAGAAAGCATAATGAACCTTAAATTTCGATTTGCTGCTCTGCAAATTAATTTTATATAACTACAATGGAACTGACTCTTAGCTTCGGGTCTTGATCCTTACTGAGCCCTTGCGGCACGTCAAGCCGGTCAGTTCAGCGCCCGGGGGGAACTTTGAAGGGATATTTTTTATTATAATAGATAATATTATAATGACATTATGTCATGAAAATAAATAAGTCTTAGACGAAATAGGCCTATTTGTCAAAAGATAAAATTTGCTAGTATAATTTAAAGGAATTTGAACGAGTTTACAGTGATTTCTTAAGAAGTGTTTCAGTTGTATTTTTTTTTAATTTAAAAAAAAAAGTTTAGAAATGAAGCGTTAGATAAAATTTTCCATGATTTACCAATCACTTTCTGCTATTTATCCACGCTGGTGTGGGAATTATTTGGATTTGACCAATGCGCGAGGAAAATTTTTGATACGGTGTCCCTCTTACTTCGACTCCATTTTAAAATCTGATTAAAAAATGGTAAAAACAAATTTAAGAAACATTCTTTACATAAGCTCACACCTACCAACTGAGAACTTTAAGTTTTTCAAAAGAATAATTGACTCGGTAATTTCCAAACCCATTGTTTTAAGTTTTCCAAGCGATGGGAAACATATGAGTGAAGGACGATTTAGTTCAGAACTCTATCAGATTGTTGACTTAGGTGGCACGGTCTACTGAAGGTGTGAAATGGTGATATGAGTTGTATTAGATGGTTTACACCAAACTGTGGATCCATAAAATCCATAAGAATAATCGCAAAGCGTCCTTTGAGGGATTCAAAGATTATCTATAGATTTAAGCAAAAAAAAACCTTAATTTAACAGTGTCTGACTGCGTTATTAACATTCAAAAATATTCATCTAGAAAAAAAAAAGACGTAGTCTCCGTAACATATTCTAGGTTTCCTGTATGATACTCAAATTGAAGCACGCTGTTTGTCCAAAAAGGCGATTCATTTGTGAAACAAATCAGTAAAGTAAAATTAACATGTCATAACGTTGAATTGACAAGGTAAAGTTCCCAATACAAGTTTTATTCTCAATCATTTCCCATGAACGGTCACATACATACATACACACACACCTTGCGTCCACGTCTCCTGAAACCGCAATTCAGCAATATAGATAATGCCAGGGGTCGTAAAAATTATTACTTTCTGATGTCTTTTCCACGCAATGTTGCAGGCGTTCGCAAAAAAAAACAAACGAGATAGCGTCATCAGCCGAATCTCACCCAGTCAGTAACCAACCGATTTCACGAAACCAAATCCAATGTGTTTGTTATCTTAACTTCGTAAGCTGTATGATGGAGCGTCTGGTTGCAACGATTGGACTCACAAAAAGCACACAGCAAAAAATAAGTTGACGACATTTTTCGTTTCACATTTATGAAAATAAAGTCTAAACTTCGACGCTGCTGGAGTGAATTAGTTGTGACTTTTTTTTTGCTGTGCCTCGAACAAGGCTGCGAAGGAGGATGATTCCTTCACTGCAATAATGTTGTTATCTAAATTTTCTGTTCGAGCTGTAAAAGCCAAAGGAAATGTCGAAATTATGCTCGAGGCGAATGTAATGAATCTGCGATACCGAAACGAGGACTTCAACATTGAAGCCAGAAACTTTTTCCTTTTTATGTTGTCGAGCTTCAGAAGCGTAACGCCAGCAAAACTATGCGGCGACAAGAGAATTGTGTAGTGGGGTTAGCATAAACTGAGGCGCTGGGTGATTTCGCTTTGCACTCACTCACCATGCATTTCTTGTTTCCTTTATAGACTATGATTTCACCCGAGTATGTATGGTGCCGAGGGCTTCAGGCGAATACTAGCGTATAGTAGATTTTACTTGTTGAGTGCTGGCATGGCTTTATGGACGTAAGCCATTTTATGGACTGCGAATAATATAGAACATATTTTTGCTGATGAATGTGAACTGCTAGGAAAAGTGCAGCAGTAATGTTGAGTTTATTAGAATAATTCGTAGTCGATGAGTTTGTTTTATGTTGAGGGGGGTTGTTCAATTGTTGCTGCTAGGGAAATTGTTGCTTTGGATCCGGTGCAGTGGTATAATATAATATACATTCATCAAATGAGAGGGCCATGGCACGTTGACGATCCAGCACAGGTGGGTGAATGTTATATATAGATCTTAGACAGCGTCCGTTTTGACGAGTGCGCACTAACATTTGGCGTTTCCTGTATAAACTTTAAACGGTCAGTTTAGTTTGAGTTGACAGCTAAATGTTATAGAATGCAACTAAATTTCAGAAGAATGATCAACACATTTAGAGTTGGAATCGACTGAAACGACTTGCAGTAGAGCAAATTAATTAATTTAACCTCAAGCCGATCAGTCTGCATTGTGCTCTCATGCCGTGCGGTTCTATTTTCTATTTGCTGAAGGAAGTGCTATTGCTAGCTAACGCTACACCAAATCTTAAACAGCACTTTTCAGTGCTAAATAATACCTACAATTTTTAGATTTCCTCTTATTCCTTTTCGATCCTTGTTAGGCCCTTCGGGTAACCCGGCTTGGATATCGCATTGGAAAATTCCTCTTCGGTCCCTCGGATTCTTATAGTTATCTGCTTGGACGTCGATTTGGAGCAAATTACTCTGCCACTATGGCAAATAAGCGCAAACGAAAAGGGCAATCTATTGATTTGCCTGCAAATCAAATAAATGTGAGTAATCAATTTGATATGCTCACAGATGATGAGAGTGATCCATCATCTAATCAAAATTTGAACAAACTTTCTCGATTGAGAAAGGAAAAAGTTCCCCCTATTGTGGTGGCAATTTCGGATTTCCATGCTTTTCGCAAGGAAATCTTAACATTTGTTGTAGGTGTGAAATATTCCCTTCAAATCTCCAGACGAGGTGAATGCCGTTTGCATGCTGAAACCTTGGACGGATTCAAACGCCTTCTTCAGTATCTTACTCAGAAGAACCACAATTTCTTCACTTACGACACCAAAGCTGAGCGTCTTTTCATAGGTTATCACGGAACGGCCACCCATTATTGATCCCAAAAAAAAAAAAAAAAATAAATAAAAAAAATGAAAGTCCATTAAAACAAGAAAAAAAGAAAAAAACAAACTGGCGACTCCCGCATCGCGAACACAAACCATATACAATCTCTTCTCTTCACGCCACACCAAAAGAAAAGCACACAACAAAAACATAAAACAAAACAAGCCATCCGCTCCACGCCAGATTGAAGAGAGAACAAGAAAGCAGGAACAGAGGCCACAACCAACCCCCCCCCCCACCCCCCCCCGCCAGGGGTTGGGGGCACGGAACAAAGCATTCCCATATGTTTGGTAAAGAATTGAATTGGGGGGATTCCCCCACACCAAGGACGAATTGTCCGGGAAGGAAAGATCCCAAAAAATTCAAATGTTCAAATTGTGGTTGTTGGGGAACCGGGTTCCTTCGATCCTGAGTGGCTCCTCAACACTCGACCGGGTTTGGTTGGTTGATGGGTCGTTGGAGTGTCCTTTACCAGAGAATTCGGCGGGCCATTCCTCATTTGAATAAATTTACACACACTCGCGGATAAAACAATCTATTTACAGTAAACACAAAACTACACCTTTTACATTTATTTTCTACTTAATCCTAACATCGAAACAACTATTCTAAACAATTTAAAAATACCACGGGCCATGCGAAGCCCTCCACCGATGTGCTGGCGATTCGGTAACGGGTCGAGTTGGGACTGGTGCGATATGATGATATTGATCACCGTCACACCGGCGATCGATGTTCGTGGATATCGTCGATAGTGAGAATGAGATCCTGCTCTCTCATCACCTGAAGATAACTCCTTTGTCTCCGATCGGCATAATCACCACTGTCACCGTAAGGCAGGTGACGTCATCGATGGCTCTCATGATCTCCCTGACATTCTCGCTCACGGCTCTCGGCTTGGGAAGTGATGGCTTGCGAAGATAATGGACCTTTATTCGGGATCTATACAGGGTTGTAGTTTGTGAGGGGACGACGATGACGCACCTCAACATCCTCACCCACCCAGCAATGAATCCAGATTGCTGAAAATAGAGAGAGAGAATCCTCTACGACGGAAGGAAAGGGAAGGTGCATGTTGAAATCATTGTTGACTAGACGTTGGCTCTGAGTGTGGCAGAAGGCACAGTTTCTCCACTGCACGTTTAAGAGTCCCTGATTTTGTTTTTAATGTGACCACCCTCACCACCCCGTCAGCTCCTGGATGGATATCCGTTATACGACCCATTTTCCATCGCATCGGAGGCTGGTTATCGTCCCGAATGATTACAAGTTTGCCAACCTCAATTTGAATTGGTGGCTTCCAACGTTTACTTCTCCCTTGGAGTTGAGATAGATATTCGCGCCGCCATCTCTTGCAAAAATCCTGAAGAATTTTCTGCATTAATTGGAAACGGTCTAGATGATTCATCGGCACATGATCCAATTCCTGATCTGGTAGGGTCTGCAGACTTGAACCGATCAAAAAATGGGACGGCGTTAGTGGCTCCAAATCGTTCGGATCGTCTGACATAGGCGTCAACGGTCGAGAATTTAAACAGCCTTCCACTTGAACGAGCAACGTATTGAAATCTTCCGGTGACATCACAGTTTCTCCCACTACCTTAAGTAGGTGCGCTTTAGCAGACCGTACTGCAGCCTCCCATAGGCCCCCAAAATGAGGTGCACTTGGTGGATTAAAATGCCATTGAATCCCTTCTTCCAGACAGTATTTCGTTACCCCTTCTTGGTGGTCCTTCTTTCTAACCAACTCGTATAGCTCCCGCAGTTTGTTTCGTGCTCCAAGAAAATTGGTCCCATTGTCGGAGTACATATCCTTCGCTCTTCCTCTCCGAGACGTAAACCGTCGCAGCGCTTGAATGAATCTGTCAGTAGACAGATCGGATACCAGCTCCAGATGCACTGCTTTGGTGCAGAGGCAGATGAAAACAGCGATGTACATTTTCACGGCAGGTCGCCGAGGTACTGGTCGTAAGTAAAATGGCCCACAAAAGTCCACACCCGTCTGAGAGAAGGGACGGGACACAGTAACCCGTGGTGCTGGTAGATCTCCCATGAACTGCTCGATAGACGATGGTTTGGATCGGAAGCATTTCATACACCGATGGACTATGTTTCGGGCTACACTTCTGCCTCCCAACGGCCAAAAGCGTAAACGAACAGTTGCCAATAATAACTGCGGTCCAGCATGTAGCAGCTTTTCGTGGTGATATTGTAGAATTAATTTGGTAAGCTGATGACGAGCTGGCAAAACCATAGGGTGTTTAGCATCGTCCGCTTCTTCTGAATGACGTAGTCTGCCTCCTATTCTAATAACCTGTTCCTTGGATATATATGGGTTAAACCATCTCAGTGGTGATTTCCTCGGAACCGATTCTCCCCTTGTAAGCGCCTTCCATTCTTCAACAAAGCTTTCCCGTTGAACCATCCGAATCAAAGTGGCCTCCGCTTCCCTCAGCTCTAGAGACGTTAGAAAGCTTGAAGGATTTCGCTGGCCTTTTGTAGTTTGCAGCAATCGCATGTACCGTAACACGTACGCTGTTCGCCTGACGAGTTCGGTGTACGAAGAGGATCGTCCCAGATACCAGTTGTTGAATCCTTCTGTAGCGGAACTGGAGCACGCGACAGCCGTTCGTCGCTTCTCCTTATCTGCTTCAACCGTTATCAATGCCCTTGGAGCAAGTGGCCATTGTCCTGAATCCTTTTCCAACCACCGTGGGCCATGCCACCAAAATTTGTTGTGGGTGATATCCTCTGGCATAACACCTCTAGAAATCAAGTCTGCAGGGTTATCTGTGCCAGGGACATGTCTCCATTGTTCCATATTAGTGAGAGTGTGGATTTTTGAAACTCGGTTGGCTACATATGCGGTCCATGTTGTCGGCAAAGCTTGAATCCAACGCAGCACGCAGGTAGAATCCGTCCAGAAATACACCTTGGCGTAAATTTTTAGAGACTGTCGAACCTTTTCGAACAGTTGCGCCGACAGAACCGCGCCGCATAGCTCCAATCGTGGGATGGTTTGGCATTTCAAAGGTGCCACTCGTGATTTTGAGGAAAGCAGCCGCACCATTTATCCTCCCTGCAGCATTCACAGTTCTCACGTAAATGCAACAGCCATATGCCTTCTCAGAGGCGTCAGAGAAGCAATGGATTTCCGTGACTACTGCGTCAGGAATCATGACACAGCGAACAATCCTAATGTTGTTTAGTAGGGGAAGCTGCCTTAGGTATTTCCTCCAAATCTCACCCACCGTCAAAGGTATAGGCTGGTCCCAGCCCAGAGCATGATCGTTCACATCCACACATTTCCATAGCTGTTGCATCACAATCTTCGCAGTTGCGATGGTTGCGCCCAGTAGCCCCAAGGGATCGAACAGTGTAGCTATGATGGAAAGTACTTCCAATTGCTGATTTGGTTGCGCCGAAGGAGTAGTAAAATTGAACTTCAGTTGATCACTCCTTGGCATCCAGGTTAGTCCGAGAGTCTTCACGGTTGGGTCCGTGTTTAAGTTGATTCCTTCATCTTCTCGGATCGCTAGATCCTCTTCCGTCAGTCCTTCCAGAACCTTGGGACGATTTGATGCCCACTTTCGGAGTCTAAAACCACCCCTTTCCGTTATTTCGCTTAGCTGCTTCCGTAGCTCGCAAGCTGCTTTCACCGAATCTGCTCCAGTGATGACATCATCCATATAAGAGTCCTCCGTAAGTGCCCGAGCACCTATCGGGTACGTAGCTGCTTCATCAATCGCCAATTGCTTTAAAGTTCGCGTGGCAAGGTACGGTGCCGACCAGGTACCATATGTTACTGTCTTAAGCTCGTATACAGCAATCTCATATTCAACTTGAAAACAAACCTGGATTTTAGCACGCGTACGGTAGCTTGTACCTTGAATCAAACTAGTAAGTATTCAGCATTCCTTTGTTATCCGAACGATTTTTTTTCCACAGACCTTAAAACTGGCTCGTAACATGCGTCTCAGGACTCGTAAGGCAATACAACCTGGACTAAAATCGGCACTTCAAAACCGGCTGAGCGAGCTTGAAGATTTTTTTGGTGTAGCTAGTCTTGATGAATCTTACACCAAAGGAAAATCTTGCATTGTTGAAAAACGTCCTATTGTTATGTGTGATAGCGTTGAAGGTCTTGTGGGGTATGTTAAGGCTAGGAAAAATGTGGAAGAATGTATCCTAAAGGTTGGAATTGATGGAGGACAAGGATCCATTAAAATAGTATTGTCTATTGAAGATAAACAAAGGCAGCAAAGCAAACAAGGTTTCAAGGACTCAGGAGTTCGTTAAGCCCTAATCCTTGCTCTTGCTCCAGGGATACAGGAGAATTACGAAAACATATCGAAATTTTGGAACCACCTTAGTTTGACTTCGATTAAATGTTTTGTCGCAGGTAAGTGCTTGTAATTATTTTTCAAGGCCGATCGATGTTAGCAGTCAGATTTTTATGTGATTAAGAGCAATTATCAATCTTTTCAGGTGATCTAAAAGCAATAAACATAATTGCTGGAATTATGGGAAACAGCTCCACCCATCCATGTGCATATTGCATGGTGAATAAGAAAGATCTGAGCACTTCTGCAGGTGAGTCGCGAACACTTGGTTCGATTAAGCAGCTAGCCTATAAGTGGATGGCATCTGGTGGCAAGGATAAGGATGCTTAAGAATTTTTCAACAGCGTCAACATGCCTCTTTTGTCTGGTGACGATGATACAAAAGATTTGGATGTATGCCCACCACCATCGCTACATTTGTTTTTGGGTTTAATGAACTGCGCCTACGACAACATTGCCAAGAAGAATCCTAGTGTTGCCGAATCATGGGTCAAGGCAGCAAATTCTACTCGGCATGCCAAATTCGGCTTTGCAGGAAGGCATTGCCGAGCATTGTTATCAAAACATCTCATTCTGCATGAAGCTGGGCTCAAGGAGTACTCCCTCCTGATGCAATATCTTGATTTGGTGGTTGAAAAATGCTTAGGGATGGAGCTCATTGACGGATATCGCCAATCCATTGATGATTTTTGCGAAAACTGGACAGCTTTAGAACTCCCAAAGACTCCTAAGTTTCATATTATGAAATTTCATGTGGCTGAGTTTTGGTTTGCAGCAAACAAAGGACTGGGACGGTATTGGGAACAAAACATTGAAGCTATTCACCATGATTTCTTACATGATTTATCTATTCATGTTTTTTTTTATCACATTGCCATTGAAAATATGGCATTTATATCTCTTCTCAGATGTTACAAAATGCATAGAATTATGAAAAGGATAAAAAATTACGCAGAAAAAGTTTATCCACCTCGAACGGATACTACGATTTAAGTGTGTTTTACAAAGTTTTTAGTGTATTCTGCAACTTTCTTGAATGTAAACATTGTGTCTAGCGGTCATTTAGTGCTCTTGAAGTTAAAGTGCTCAAAATTTTAGTTTCGTGTTCAAAATTGGAAGTTATTTGTTGCAAAACGCCCTAAAAAGCAGAAAATTTCGATCAGCATCCGAAATTTGAATTTTGAACATCACAAAAACTTCACAACCTACCGCGATATTGCCGATATTGTTCAGCTTCACAAATAAACGGTCACAGGATTGTGCAGATGTACAAAAAGCGTAGTTCTATCTCACCAGCTAAGCGACCGAGGCGTCCTTCAAAGACAACTGG
>JAHHFK020003225.1:0-107635 GCA_024533555.2 Aedes koreicus | reverse complement strand
TAGGTGTATCGATAGGGGGTTGTCTCCTAGTTTCGTTGGCTAATCGGTCGGCTGCGACATTTCCATTGATACCGGCGTGTCCAGGAATCCAACAGAAGCGGACAAGTTTGTTTTGCACGATTTTTTCAATCTCCTGTATCCATGGGTGTTTTGATTTTCCTGCTTCTAAAGCTAACAGACAGCTCGCAGAATCAGTCAGGATCACAATTTCTTTGTCAATGTTTGGAATCGACACAGCCATCTTCAGAGCAAACGCCTCTGCAGAAAAAACACTACAACTTTTCGGGAGGCTATACGTTCTTTCTAAGCCATTGGTATGGAACGCGGCTCCTACCGTTTCTTCGCACTTTGAACCGTCTGTATAGATGACCGTCGATCTGTGAAAGCGAGTTGAGATCAGCTGTTGGACAACTGGACGAACTTTATCCGGTGCGTCACCGGCTCGAACTCTTCTTTTGACGTCCCATACAATCGATGGTATTCGTGCGTGCCAAACACGGTTGCTTTGCCTCATGAGCTGACCAACATTGGGGAGCGCTGTACCTGTTAGCTCAAACAAACGATCAGATGATCGCTGGATATGAGGGAGAGTGTTATTACTACGATTCTTCGACAGTAGTCGAATAGCCGTTCGCGCGGTGGATTGTGCTGCTAACAGTTCAAAAGGCAAAGTTCCAGCTTCAGCCATTTTCGAGTTTATTGGGCTGGTTACGAAGGCTCCGGAAGCGAATCGGACCATTTTGTTGTATGCAGGCGCGAGTGTCTGCAGAGTTGTCGGTCCTCCTCGGCTAACAAGTCCAATTCCATATAACAGTTTCGCAGTGATAAGGACCGACCCAACCTGCAACAGAGTTGTCCGAGTGCCACGCGGAAGTTTGGCACCAATGATCTGCAAAATCCTCAATCGAGACTCGCACGCTTTTTTCACCGTTTGGCAGTGAGGTTTGAAAGTTAACGTTCGGTCAAGTATTACACCTAGGATTCTCAATCGGTTGGTCTTTGGGGCGGGAATCCGATCGATGGTAATGGCATGTGCCGGTTCTCGACGTGTGTTCGGGCTACAATAAAAAATGTGCGACTTTGTTGCTGACACAGCAAAACCTACGCTCTTTACCCATTTGTCCACGCAGTATACCATGTCGCCAGGTTGTATCGTATGCCTTCTTCAGATCCAAGGAAGCAATCATGCCGTGTTCGTCTACGGTTGGTAGTGATCTTTTCAGCTCCGCAAAATAAGTTTCAGTACCATACCTAGCACGAAAGGCATGTTGGCGTTTGTCAAGCCGTCCACTTGATTCAAGTTCGGTGATTAATCGACGGTTTATGATCCGTTCAAAAAGCTTCGCCATACAACTGGTAAGCGAGATTGGTCTGAAAGCGTCAGGTCCGGAATCGTTACTGTTCGGTTTTGAGATAGGAACGACGGTAGCATTTCGCCAGCTGGTGGGAAACTCACCACTATGCCAGATTTTGTTGAATAGCTCAAGGAGGGTTATTTTCACGGGAGGCGTCGAAGCAAAGGATACCCTATCATATCAGGACCTGTCGAAGCACTTCGCCCTTTGTCGAGAGCCCACAGGAGTTTGTTTAGGGTTATGTCGATGTTATGTCATGTCATCGTCGGTGTTGGGCGAAATATCGATGCGCGATGTGTTTTCCCACGATTGTTCCTTCGCTTGGTTGATCGCTTTGCGAGTTGCTGATCTTGCTTCATGGAATCTGGCTAACGCTTCGGGTTGGTCTGGATCGGATTGTTGAAGACGTCGGAGTGAACGAAGACATTTTCTTCGCTGTCGAATGGCCGCTTTTACTTCCGGGCACCACCACGGTACTGCTTTCGGTCCAACATGACCACTGGATCTCGGTATGGATTTATTCGCTGCTACTATAATTGCTTCGAGGAATTTTTCAACGTCCCACTCCATATTTCGTTGAATGCTTTCCGCTGTGATGTGTTCATACAAGGACCAGTCCGCGTGGTCGTAGAGCCATTTTTGCCGTGTTGTTCGTTGGCTTGACCACCCTGGTATGGACACCGTTATGGGAAAGTGCTCGCTGTTGTGAGTGTCCGCTAGCGTTCGCCAAGTGAACCTACTAGCCAGACTCTCGGAGCAGAACGTCAAGTCAATTACCGAGGTATTACCCGTAGCAATGTCGATACGAGTAGGTGAACCGTTGTTCAGAATCACGAGTTGTTTGGCAAGAGTTGTTTCAGCAATAAATCGGCCAAGTGCGTTCGAGTTTTGTGATCCCGATGCGAGATGGTGCGCGTTAAAATCACCTAAAATTAAAATGGGACCTTCCAGTAGTTCGAACAGTTCACTCATTGCAGCTTCGCATTGAGTTGAACTCGGTGGAATGTATATGGAAACTACAGTTACCTGGATTGGTGTGTAGATGCGTGCAGCAACGACATGGATAGTAGTGTCAATTTGTATTCGCTCGAATGGTATGCCTTCCCGGATAGCAGACAAACCCCGTGTTGCCAGTAGTGTATGTGGTTGGATTCCAGGAGTAAACTGTAATTTCTGCCGACGAAATCTGCTGGTATTACGGTTTGATTCACCTTGGTCTCCTGAACTGCTATGTGATTCCCAGATTCAGCAGTTGCAAATGTACTTCATTGAAAGCCAGACCCGTCACGAAGTCTGCCGTGCTGTTTGTGAAGCAGACCATGGGTTCAGCGCCCTCCATCTGGCACAGGAGGACTATCAGCTGGGCTGCAACCTAAAAACTATCGACGATAAAATTGCATCGTGGAAGCTGAAGGAGCTGCATGGGACGCATCCCCATCAGTTGGAACAAGCGCTTGTCGACAAAGTAGCGTCGAATACGTGGCTGGTGCGAGGTGACCTCTTCTCAGAGACTGAAGGCTTCATGGTAGCCATCCAAGACCGGGTCATTGCGACGAAGAACTATCGCGGGTACATATTAAACAAAGAAGTAGAAGACCGTTGTAGAAAGTGCAACGCAGTAGGAGAGACGATTGAACATGTTGTTGCTGGCTGCCAAGCATTGGCAGAAGTAGCGTATCTCGGTCGTCACAACGATGTCGCCAAGATTGTGCACCAACAACTTGCACTGAAGCACAATTTGGTAGACCATTACGTGCTCTACTACAAGTACCTGCCAGACCCGGTTCTGGAAAATAGTTGCGTAAAGCTGTACTGGGATCGCGAGATCCTAACGGATGTACTCATCCGTGCCAATCGCCCTGACATTGTGATCTACGACAAAAGGAAGAAGAGTGTAACTCTCATCGATGACACTGTACCGCTGTATCGCAACGTCTATTCAACGTTCTCCACCAAGATTACGAAATACCACGATTTGGCGGAAGAGTTGAGGCAGATGTGGCATTTTGGAGCAGGTCCGTATAGTTCCGGTAATAATCTCGGCGACCGGAATTGTTCCCCGTACCCTTATACGTTCCCTTGAAGAGTTGGAGCTGCGAAAGGAATTGAGCAGCATTCAGAAAGCAGTGATTCTTGGAACCTGTAATATTGTCCGGCGGTTCCTGAATCACCATAACTAATCCAACCGAAGCAAACAAATTAGGATGTAAGTTTACAAAACTGACGAATGCATCCACCGAGCCTAACCCCCTTTGGCCCCACGCCCGAGGGTAGGTGAAAGTTTCTAGCTACAAGCTGAGAAGTGAGATGAAATCGGATAATAATAATAATAATAATAATAATAATAATAATAATAATAATAATAATAATAATAATAATAATAATAATAATAATAATAATAATAATAATAATAATAATAATCATAATAATAATAAAAATAATACTATAGTATCTCATAATGATCACATCAATCGAAAATTCAAAGCAGCGATGTGAATTGCCATTTTTGTACTCCTGCGACCTTTCGTTTTAATCATTCCTTCTTTCTACATGCACGTTAATCGAACTTCATGCGAAAATAACTCGAGGTCGATTTTCGGACCACCCATAAATTAATGCCGATGGAATCCAGGTTAATTGCACACGCTGTAATTTAATCCAATTTGCTGCTCGCCAGTTTAAAACGAAACCAGAGAAAAGCCAGATTTTCCCACCGTAGAGAGCGTTTCAAGCGGCCATTGTCACCCGAAAATTTTCGCTTACTTCGGGCAAATGAAACAACGTAACATTAAAGAGACACGTTTTTCCCGCTGCCGTGGAATCATGACCAAGTCAGATGAACCGTAACGGAGATCTTGATCTCGTTCTCCATGCTGCGTGCTGGATTTCGTTGTCTCGGAGTGCAACCGGGTGTTCGGAGCACGGCACTAACCCACCCATTAGCTGCACGATACCACTCCGCTTGCAAAGGAAGGCTGCAGTGTAATTAAATAGTTATTATATACTTTATTAATTTTATTAACATTTGCTTCTGGTTTTATCTCCTGCCAAGAGCAACGACGGAATAGGGGGTATCTAAGAAAGTCGTGTTTGGGAGCTATAAAATAGATCGAAATTGAGGGAGACTTGAACGTTCTAAGCGACGAACCTCATGATTTCCCAGCTTCGAAATGTTGCCAAATTTTCAATCGCATCCACCCGAGCGCTTTCCAGAGCACAACGGAACATCAAAAGCCACGACAAGTAGGCTAATAAAAATGTGACTCCCTTGCCGCGACCACCTGCGGGAGAAAAAAAAGCCCTTTCACCATGTGTTCGCCCATATGAGCTGGAGGAGTGCAACATGGTGCAAATATGAACGACATCGCATAACTTTATTCCCAACCAGTTCCGTACCAGCTTCGAGTGAGTGAACGTGCGGGATAAGATAGGTTCTAAATTCCAACACGACGACCGGGTACTGTTTTAATCGTGTTTTTTTTCCAACGAACCGATCCAATCGAGAGCAACTTGGTGGCAGCTCTCCGGTGACACTCCGCTCCTGGGCCAGAGAAACGAAACAAGTGGAAAATGGGTAATTATTACTGCACTAACCAAGCCAAGCACCGAGGTGGATGTAGCGGAAAAATGATGTCGAGTAACCCCGACCACCATGTGACGCAATGTGCAGCAACTTATAGCGGAGCAACATCGGTCCGAGCGCGGCGAGGTCTATCGGAACATGACATGTGTAGGCCCGCGAAGGCACAAACAGCGGGAGATAAATGGGAGATAATTACTTTTCGAAGGAATTTCGCAAAACACGTCCATCCGTCCGTTATGCACTGACCACTCTCAGACACATTAGCCTGTGGATACTTTCGAGCTTGCCGAGGTAGCTCTTAGTACTCAGGGTGGTGGCCCATGCCAGCCCGCCGTACCTCAGTATGGACAGGGCGACGCTGGCCAGGAGCTTACGCTTGCTCCCCTGTACCGCTGAGCTATTCGACATCGTCATGCGGGATAATGCCGATATAGCCATGGAGGCTTTCTTGCAGGCATGGTCGACATGGCTGGTAAATGACAGGTTGTCGTCGATTATGACCCCCAAGTACCTCAGGGACTGCTTTGAGGTGATGGTGCAATCACCAGCACTGATCGTAGCTCTTTGCTCCGATTTCTAATTATTGACCACAGTGATCTCCGTTTTGTGGTGGGCTAGCTCCAGTTTCCTGGAGCGCATCCATCCCTCGACAATATCGATGGAGTGCGAGGCAGTTAACTCCACCTCCGCTATGGATTCTCCATAGACCTCTAGGGTAATGTCATCCGCGAAACCGACAATCTTTACCCCGTTTGGGAACTTCAATCTCAACACTTCATCATACATCGTGTTCCAGAGCACTGGGCCCAGGATTGAACCTTGCGGAACTCCTGCGGTGACTTGAACACGTTCTTGACCCACCATTGTGTTGTATAACAGTACCCGATTCTGGAAGTAGTTGCCCAGAATCCTATATAGGTACCCAGGGACCCGGAGGCGTTGGAGTGAGTTGGCGATAGCCTCCAGGGTGACTACTGCACAGTAGCGAACTCCCCGCCTCTTGCGTTGGATTGCCACCTCTGCCGTCTTGGTGACGGACATGATGGCATCCACCGTTGACTTCCCTTTACGGAAGCCAAACTGGTTGTTGGACAGGCCATCTGTACCCTCCGTGTACTTCGACAACCTGTTGAGGATGACCCTCTCCAGCACCTTACCCGTCGTGTCCAGCAAGCATATCGGACGGTATGCTGATGGATCACCTGGTGGCTTCCCTGTCTTCGGTAGCAATACTAGAGTCTGGATTTTCCAGGCCTCCGGGAAGACGCCCTCGTCCAAACATCTTTGCATCACCACCCTGAACATTCTGGGAGCCAGTGAAATAGCCGTCTTGATGGCCAGGTTCGGTATACCGTCAGGTCCTGGCGCTTTGTTTACCTTCAGCGACTTTCCTATCACAATGAGTTCATCATTCGTAATAGTCACCTCATCCCCTTCTTCCGCGGTGCCGTTGTTATTGTCATGGGACAATTCTGCAGTTATGGGATGGCCAGGGACTCTGGTCGTGGCGCGGAAAGAGTCCCCTAATGACCACCTGCAGTAGCTCTGGTGATTGCTCGGTTGGAGCTGTCGTGCCCTTGGTTTTGGCCATTACCACCCGATAGGCGTCACCCCATGGGTTCGCATTGGCTTTCGAACACAGACCCTCGAAGCAGGCTCGTCTACTGGCCTTTATCTCCCTCTTTAGTGTGGCCTTGGCGGCGACTAGCGCCACACGACGCTCCGTTCTTTCGGAGTCCGACCGCGCTCTTTGCATCCTCCTTCTAGCTCGGAGGCAGATTCTCCGGAGGTCGGCGATCGTCTCTGTCCACCAATACACCGGCGACCTCCCATCCCTAGGTTTGACCTTTCTAGGCATGGTTGCGTCGCACACTCGTGTAAGTAGCGCTACGAGTTGATCGCCGCATGGGTCCTGGGTTTCGCTCATTCTCTGTTCCCGCTCAAGCGCCTCTTTGAATACTTCTTTATCGAAGTACGACGTCCTCCATCTTCGGGCGAATGGAGTGGGTGCTCTTCCCTCTGCGCGCTGCTAGGGTTGTGGATGATGCTATAGCGAACCGCCAAGTGGTCGCTATGAGTGTAGCCATCCTCCACTCTCCAGTTGTTCAACAGCCCAGGGTTGCAGAACGTCACGTCGATGATCGACTCCGCTCCGTTTCTATGGTAGGTACTTTTGGTACCTACGTTGGCCAGGTCTACGTTGAGCCTGACCAGGGCCTCAAGCAGGATCTGGCCCCTTGGGTTGGTAAGGCGGCTGCCCCACTCCAACGCCCAGGCGTTGAAGTCGCCCGCTACTACCAACGGGTTTCGGCCAGTTAGCTCCGTTGTCATCCGATCAACCATTAGTGAGAACTGGTCAATCGAACATCTTGGCGTTGCATAGCAGCTACAGATGAACACTCCATTCACTTTTGCGACCGCGAGGCTCGTGTTTGAGGTGAACTCAACCTCCTTGACCAGGAACTTGCTCGTCGTCCATAATACCGCCATATATGACCTATCCGCAACCCAGTTTCTGTTATCGGCAGGGATGCAGTATGGGTTGGATATGATGGTATATATAGTTTCCAACTCTTGAACTGCCTGTCACAACAGTCGCTGTACTGCCTCACAGTGGTTCAGATTTAATTGGATTGCCCACACTGTATTTAGCTTTTTCGGTCTACTCTTGTATGCCGGGCACTTGGGGTCTCTCGTAACGTGCTTGTCGTCTGGTTTCCCAGAGCATATCATGCATTTAGGGGGCTCCTTACAATCCCGGGCCTTGTGGCCTTTCCCGCCGCACCTTCGGGTCGCTCCGATCGGGACATTCATTCCCACGACATATGCCCGCTCTCAAGGCACTTAAAGCTTGCCAGCTAGTGCAAACTCAGTGGGCAAACAGACCACCCCACTTTGAGTTTTGCCACTTTAAGGCCGAGTCCGTGGTGGCAACTGACAGCCGTATTGTTGCCGCTTGAGTCCCGAGTGGACCTTTTACGCAGCGGTATGGCTGTTGGCGCTACCTCGACCCCACACTGGACCTTAATGGCCGTGGATATTTCGCCAGCCTCCGTGATCTCGTCCAAGTTATTATATTAGACAGTCACTAACGTCTGGGGCCGGCGCTTGGGCCACCCTTGGCGCGTGGGACTTCACGCACCACCTTGGCGTTATTGGCGCTTTTGGCACCTTTGCCGCCTTTGGTCACTCTCTTTTCGCCCCGCGGGACATGCGGTTGGAACCTCCGATCCTGACACCAAGCTCGCACCCCAACAAACATCAGTGTCGAATAACCGCAAGTTCAAACAAATTTGGAGAAGTAACTCAGCTTTCTAGAAGGAAAAGCTGAACAACTTCTCCAAATTTGTTTGAACAAGCGATTATTCGACACCGATGTTTGTTGGGATATGTCTTTGGACCCGTGGGGCCGTCAGACACCAGCCGCTTCTTGGAGCGACCGGGTGCGGTTTCCCCGAGCGACTGCCTTGCACGCTTGAGTGTCCCTGCCACCATGGCAGGTGGGGCGGGATCTCGCGCGTCCGCCTGCGTGTACTTGCAGGCGGATTCCCTGGCCTTTTCCTTTCCGCTGCCACTAACCTTGCCATTTCCCTGGCACTTTGGTCGGCTAGGAGCTTAGCTTCCAGTTCGTTCCTCTCACGGCATGCAGCCTGAACGGACCTATGAAGCTGCAACAAGCTATGCTTGAGGTCCTTGTTGATGTTGTTGCGAGTCGACGTAAAGTCGATTATCACATTCAGCTGTTCTGCGACTACCAACACTTTTGGAAGCGTATCGAGCTTCCTCTCCATGGCCCGCATGGGCCCAGGCAATGCAAGGGTCCCCTTTTATTTGTTTTTTTTTTCGGGATGGAAAATCTGCTCACAGACCCTGAAGAACTCAGGGTGTGGGGATGAGGGTGCCGACTCCTCGACCCACTAAAAACCCACCAGTGCCTCTAGCCCCCCCCCCCCCCCCCCGGGACCACCTTTCAATATTACTTCGGGGAGGGGGCTATTGTGCATTTAGCACCCGCTTATGTCTAACTACTTAGGGCTTTGGTAGTTAGTCAGTCCCTCTGGCCTGTCGCTGGTCGTTTCGTCACTTGTCATGTAGCTATAAGACAATTTGGGAGGCCGCCGTTTTTACCGCGTCCCATGTGTCCTGTTCTTGACACATTCTCTGGACAAGATTGTCCGGTGTCGTGTCCCAACCGCTCACGGCCATCATGTCGTTCCTCGCGTCGTTGAAGCGAGGGCAGACGAAGAACACATGTTCCGCCGTTTCGTCCGCTTCCGCGCATACGGGGCACGCTAAGGACTCTGCGTGCCCGTACTTATGCAGATACTGTCTGAAGCAGCCATGGCCCGACAGTATCTGTGTCAGGTGGAAGGTTACTTCCCCTAGTGCGAGGCCGTTAGTTCTACCTTTTCGATGGATTCACCACATATCTCAAGGGTGATGTCGTCTGCGAACCCGACGATCTTCACCCCGTTCGGAAATTCAAGCCGTAGTACCTCGTCGTACATCATGTTCCACAGTACCGGGTGATCTGAACACGTTTCTGGCCTGCCTCGGTGTTGTACACCAGCACGCGATTCTGGAAATAGCTTCCCAGAATCTTGTACATGTATCCTGGCACGTGAAAACCTTGGAGCGAGTTAGCGATAGCTACCCAACTGGCGCCATTGAACGCATTTCTAACGTCTAGGGTGACCACCGCACAGTAGCGGACACCTCGCCTCTTTCGCTGGATTGCCACTTCAGTCGTTTTGGTTACGGACAGAATTGCATCCACTGTCGACTTTCCTTTACGAAAGCCGAACTGATTTTTAGACAGACAGTCTAAGCCCTCCGTGGACTTGGTTAATCTGTTAATGATAACTCTTTCGAACACTTTACCCGCTGTATCCAACAGGCATATTGGTCTATATGCCAATGGGTCCCCGGGTGGCTTCCCTGCCTTTGGTAGCAGTACTAAAGTCTGGATTTTCCAGGCTTCCGGGAAAACGCTCTCGTGCAGACATCTTTGCATCGCCGCCCTGAACATTTCGGGCGCCAGTGAGATAGCCGTCTTGATGGCCAGATTCGGTGTACCAGCAAGTCCTGGCACTTTGTTTAACTTCAACGATTTGCCTATCGCAATAATTTCCTCGATCGTGACCAGGGACTCTGGTCGTGACTCGGGAAGTGTCCCCTGATGATGACCTGTAGTAGCTCCGGTGATTGCTCGGTTGGAGCTGTCGTGCCCTTGGTTTTAGCCATTACCACCCGATAGGCGTCACCCCATGGGTTCGCGTTGGCTTTCGAACACAGACCCTCAAAGTAGGCTCGTCTGCTGGTCTTTATCTCTTTCTTAAGCGCAGCCTTAGCAGTGGCTATCTTTCCGGGTCCGATCGCGCTCTTTGCATCCTCCTTCTAGCTTGGTGGCAAGATCTCCGGAGGTCTGCGATCGTCTCTGTCCACCAATAGAAGTAGAGATTGTACATTAGTCCCGAAAAAAAATTGTCTGTACGATATACAGGCTATGCCCGAATAATTGACTCATGAAACAAACATCGGATCCCCCATGAAAAACAATCGAAGTTGTTGGTTCTTTTTGTGCTCTGTTTCTTATATTGAATACTTTATAAATATACAAACATCTAAGTGTAAGATCCAATCGCTTTAAGGATCGCTCTTAGTCTTCAGGGTTTTCATCACATATCTTCTGCATGGTAGCTTTGAATTTCTCGATACCCATTGGTTTAAGGCTATGGCAACGGTGTACCATGATTTCCAGAATAGAAAAATTCAACGGGTTTGCATCTGGCAAAGAAACAGACCATAATTCCTCAGGAATAAAGACTGGCAAATTTATGGAGCAACACGTCTGGGTAACCTTAGCTCCATGGGACGGGGCGGAATCCTGTTGGGACACACATTTGTGTTCACCGATCACTCACTCGCGTAGTAAGCCACGTTAATTTTGACAGCTTTGTCATTAAATAACAGTGGCAGACGACCTTCTGTAGAAATCCATCTTCAAACCGTAACGGAAGTATGGTTTTGAAATCGTTGAACTGCGCGGATTGATGGAATATCCTGAACCGACGCGGCATAGACCAAGTCATTTGAGCGTTGAAACTCTGCTGCAGCACGACCTCTAGGGTTTCAGCTGGACGCCGCCCCCACACCCCACCCCCCCCCGCCACCCCCCCCCCCCCTCGGCCCCCCCCCCGCAGGCCCCCCGCCCCCGCCCTCGCCGCCGCCGCCCGCCCCCCCCGCACGGCCCCCCCCCGGGGTCCCCCCGCGCGGGGGGTTTTTCCGGCCGTCTTTTTCCGGGTCCCTGAATTGCCCCAAAAAATAATGTTTTCATTATAAATTTCCACCCTTTACCATTTTTCCACAATCACCAAATTTTCCCCCTTCTTCCCAATTAAAAATTTTTGATTTATAACATTCAACTATTGAAATTAACGCAAATATAAGGTGATGTCTCATAATGTCAATTTTTCAGAGTAAATTTACCAAATACACAGTACTTTCCTAGCACAGACTTCATATTTAAGTGACGAACGTCTCCTAGTTAGCCATGAATGTTATATAAGAGGTACACCTTTGCATTTTGAATTAGTTCTTCGGTGATCGTGGAGCTGTGCAGAGTAGGATCTGCAGTTGGATCGTAGCCGGCAGCAGCACTGGCGAGTAGTCGTTGCCCAGAGAGGCGTTGGTGCAGTTGGCTGTTGTTGCCGATGCTCCCGTCAACCTAGCTGCGAGAGACATGGCTGCTGAAGCCTACGATTTGGCGGGAAAAAGCCATCCGTGACAACGAGACAAGAATCAACTATCCCACGTCACCTGAAGATGGCCACCCGCAACGACGAGTAGCTGAACCAAGAATACCAAGAAGAAAGCCCAAGTTCAATCGCGAACCATGTTTCTCCCCCGTCAACTAAATCCGTCCTTTTCAGGACGACCAAATCAATTTGCCAACTGAAGAGTTCGTTTGGATGAATTTTTCTCTTGTGCTGTTTGAAATTTCCATTACCGCGCCCCGGCTGAACATGGCATTGCTTTAAACGCCGCGTCCCGGAGTAAATGGCAAAGCGCGTTGAACAACCAATGAACCAACAGATCCATAAATATCTTCTACGCGTTAAAGATAGTGGCCCTCTCAACCATCGTAGAAAATATAACCGGGGCCGTATCATAATTAAGAGCCACCAAATGCTTTCCAAAGAGTGTACAATAGAATTTTCTTGGCCCTTTTCAGGACTACTGGTTTAAGTCAGCGGATGGCCCTGACGTGTATGGGAATTAGATTGCTGCGTAGTCCTACGTCAACTTTGCGTACAACCCCATTGGGCTGTCCCTTATAGTTTTTTTATGCCTAGCTTCTTCCTGGCTTTTGACGCTCTTCATACGAGCTTTGTCTGCTTCTCAACTTAGTGTTCTTAATTGCACTTCCACAGTTTTTAATTGAGAGCTTCCGATGCCAAGCACCATTTTTGCATTAGTATGATTGTGTGGCAAATACAATCATACCCTATGCCCAGGGAGTCGAGAAATTTCCCTCACGAAAAATTCCTAGACCCGACCGGGAATCGAACCCAGCCACCTCCAGCATGGTGTTGCTTTGTACCTCCGCTTTTACCGACTGAGCTAAGGGAGGACCCTATGCCTAATGCCTAGCACATAACCTGAAAAGTTTTGTTTGTTCTCCTCTGCAATTGCTTCTTATACCGGCTGCCCATATCAACTTTTACACACGTTTTTCAAGAAAAGGTATATGGACATCAATGTCTGTTCTCTGTGCTTACATCTGAGTCAAGCAAGTTGAACATTTTAAAGAGCAATCTTTTCAAATTCACCTTAAATTTGATGAAATAAGAGTCTCTAGGAGCATTTTGTGCCTTCTCGCAACTTTATTGATTCCCTAGCTAATCTGCTTTCCATCAACTTCGGGAGACTTGAACTAGTAATCGACGATTTCATTATCTGCCATCTGCTCAATCAATCGCAATGTTTTGTTATATAGAGGGTGTATTCGATAAAAATGGCATACACATAAATACTCATCAAAATTAAACTGATTATCGGATTTTCTTGAAATTTTCAGGGAATGAAGAACTACTAATGAGTTTTGATTCACAACATTTGTTTTATTCAATTTCGTCTTCCATCCCGAATGCCCGCACCTTCCTTTTCACTCCACCCATCAAATTTTGTACAACCGATTTTCCCAGTGTTTTTGTTGTTTTAACCCAAATTTTCTTCAATTCTAGCTCTGTTTTTATAGTTTTGGGATGTTTGCAAAGTTCCGTTTTCATAATTGCCCAGAATTTTTCAATTGGACGAAGTTCCGGTGAATTTGGTGGGTTCATATCCTTTGGCACAAAATTGACTCCGTTGGCTCGGTACCACTCCAATACGTTTCGAGCGTAGTGGCAGGATGCTAGATCAGGCCAAAACAGAGTTGATCCTTTGTGCTTCTTAATGAATGGCAAGAGACGCTTCTTAAGGCACTCTTCCGTGTAAATCGCACCGTTTATTGTTCCGGAAGTGATGAAGGGAGCACTTATTTCACCACATCCGCAAATCGCCTGCCAGATTAGAAACTTCTTTGCAAATTTCGATAGTTTCTTCTTTCGAACATCCTCCGGAACATCGAGCTTCGACTTGGCAACGAAATATTCTTGCCCAGGAAGTTGACGGAAGTCGGCCTTGACGTATGTTTCGTCATCCATCACGATGCAACCGGATTTGGTGAGCAGCTTCGTGTAAAGTTTCCGGGCGCGGGTTTTCGCAGTGATGTTTTGTTTTTCATTCCGGTTTGGGGCTTTTTGCACTTTGTAAACATGTAACCCAGCACGCTTCATGGTTTTCTGCACAAAACCGACTGACACCTTAGACTTTTTAGCGACATCTCGAATTGACATGTTTGGACGGTTCTTGAATTGTTGTACGACTTTCCTGGCCATTTTACTGTCCATTGGACCACTTTTACGACCACTCCCTTCCTTCCTTTGGACACTCAGATGCTCCTTGAAGGTTCTTATTACACGAGACACAGTTGTATTTGCAATTCCAAGCCTTTTAGCAATCCACCGGTGGGACGCCCCTGGATTTTGATTGTGAGTGCATAAAATTTTCTCCAATTCTTTTTTCAACTTCATTACTTCAACTAACAACTTAAAAATAAAAAAAAAACAAATAAAAAATAAACTCAAAACAATACATATTTTTATATTTATATCATTCAAATACAAAAGATGATATAGTTTGTGATTTTTTTCACGAATACCCCTTTCAACGCCCAATAATTAAAAAATTTAAAAAATTTATTGACAAATAGAGACAAACAGCGCGAGACCCCACGCCACACCACCAAGAGGTGACTTGATGATTTGAGGAAATTTCTTCCCCATAAGACCCCCAAAAAAAACCAAGAAATAAGGGTTGTAAAGATTTTTGCCCCAGATTTCCCCAGTTTTTTGAAACACGCGGTGTGCGCGCAAAAAAAAAGAGTAGCGCCACATAAAAAAATAAAAAATTATAGAAAAATAATATCTAAAAAAAAAAAAATACAACAAAAAAAAATGGTCCCTCCACCAAAAAAAAAAACCCCCCCCCCGCACACCCCAACTTTTGTTTTCCAACACGGCCGACAGAGTCATAGACTAACCGAATTTCGGTGTGTATGTGTGTATAAGGTCTATATCCACATAAATCCGGACACCTTCAAATCATTGTAACTTTTGAAATATTGCACGTAGGAATGAAAAATTTCACTGTGGTATAGCTGAGAGTCTACGATGAAAAAGACTATGATTGATGTTTACATTTCATGTTTAGTATTCAAGATGGCGACGAAAGAAAAACAAGTGCGCGAGCGAATTTTGTACGGGCGTACGGCAAATCCTCACTTGTCAATACGGGACCTTGCAAAAACATTGGATTTGCCTAAATCCACTGTTCACGATGTGCTCAAATCATTTTCGAAACGTTTGACGGTGGAGAGGAAATCGAGAAGTGACAAAAACATTGGACGCGCTGATCCTGTCATGGACCGAAAGGTGAAAAGGATATTAACGAAAAACCCAAATCTCTCCATTCGAACGATGGCTCGTAAAATAGGGATGTCGCCTGGTTTTGTCCAAAAATCAAAACAACGTTTGGGACTTAAGTCGTATAAAGTAAAAACAGTTCCAAATCGCAACGACAAACAGAACTTGGCAGCAAAATCACGGGCTCGACGTTTGTACTGCGAATATTTGACGAAGTTTTCATGCGTTGTTATGGACGATGAAACTTATGTCCTGGAGGATTTCAAGCAGCTTCCAGGGCTGGCTTTTTATTCTGCTATGGCCAGAAATGCTACAGCTGAGCATTTCAGAACGAAGAAGGCATCGAAATTTCCCAAAAAAATACCTTGTGTGGCAAGCAATTTGCACGTGTGGCAAAAAGAGTAAATCTTTCGTCACTACAGGCACAATCAACAAGGAGATCTATCAGAAAGAGTGTCTGCAGAAGCGATTGCTACCCTTCATCAAAAGTCACAAAGAAAAACCTTTGTTCTGGCCCGATTTGGCATCATGCCACTATGCTAAAACTGTGATGGAGTGGTACCAAGCAAATCAAGTGAACATTGTACCAAAAACCTCAAACCCGCCAAATTGCCCAGAGCTACGACCAATCGAGAGATATTGGGCTCTGATGAAGCGGAAGCTTTCTGGAAAGAAGCAAGGAATCAAAGACATCAAACACTTCCAGCAAATTTGGACAAAGACGGCTTCTACGATTTCTGAAGAGTCTGTACAAACCCTAATGGACGGAGTAAAGCGCAAAGTTCGAAAATTTTATGCAAATACCGAATAACTATGTTTTGTCTTCACGAATTGTTAAAACACATCCCATGAATCTGAAATAAACAACTACGACGGATGTATAATGCAAAATTTATGTTTTATTCATGTTTTGAGGTGTCCGGATTATTGCGGATACAGACCTTATTCAAGGACTGCATCTTGTTGTCGTAACGTTTGCATTAAAAAAGATGGACTTTTTTCGGATGGTAATAAAAGCAAGCGAAGACAGATGATTGCATTTGATAAATATCCCATGGAAGGTAATTATTTAAGCTTACTTGCAAAAAAAATTCAATGCCCTTGCGAGCGGCCTTCCGGCAGTTAACCGGAACATTCGCCACTGCAGACGAAAACATGCGTGAAGGCATGTTTTTCAGTTCTTTCTTCGTTTAACTTATCAACTCCTCCTCAGTTTTCGCGACAAAATTGTCGGAGTAGAACTTACGCTTCAGGTTGGCCCAGAAATTCTCAATGGGACGCAGCTGAGGGATGTTGGTGGGTTCGCCGACTTGGGTACCACATTGATATTCAGTCGCTCTATCTCCTCCAACGAGCGCTTTGAGTAGTGGGCCGACGCCAGATCCGGCCAGAACACCGCGTCTTCGCCCTTGTGGTATTTCTTGATGAACGACGCAATTTCCGGCAGGCGTTTCGTACTATTCCCCGTTCACGGCCAGTCCGGAGCGAAAGAAGAGCGGCTTTGACATCCCCTTCTCGCTGGTGGTCAGCCACAGCAGCACCTTCTTGGGGAACTTGGTGTGTGAAATGAACTTCACCTCGGAGCTCACTTCCTTCGTGGGGGAAGTAAAATACGAAGTGCCCTGCCAGTCGTTGCCAGCCAGGGTGAGATAGGTCTCGTCGTCCATCACCACCGCTGCGTCATTTCCTGCAGCTCTAAAACCAGTGGACGCGACTTCCGCTTCCTGACATGTATGTTCATGTTCGCCAGGTACTTTTTCACTGTTTGGCCGGTTGAACCGACCTCCCAGCCAAGCGCACGCAGCAATGTAGCCACTTTTCCCTCGGTCTTCCTCTTCAGCATCCTTTGGAGCTTCTTGTCGCTCAGGGTCGTCGACCGTCCGGAACCGGGCCTTCATTCGATGCTCTGATTGTTGTCTAATAGTGCCAAGATGTTGTAGATGCCGGAACGGGCGTATCCGGCGTCCACAAAGTGCCGCACGATGTCCGTTTTCGACGCGGCGGGGTGCTGTTTTTTTAACGCGCACACTTCTGAACGGAGTTGCTTCACTGTTTTTGCCATGACGGTTAGAGTTCGACTGATAGAGCTGTCAAATTTTGTCTGCTGACTAATGGGTTACTATGATTGATGCTGCATGGGTAGTTTTTTCAGTGCGGGTGAAGGTAAACCCATGAAAAATCAGCAATTTTTGTCCATTTTTTTTAAATGCAAACGTTATAGGGGTACTTCCAAGTGAACCATAGCCGTGACCAAATGAACCCGCTTCATGACGAATTGAGGTGGTGGCAGTGGCTGTTCCCCTGATCTCAAAACAGCCTTTTTCAGGGCCACCAAGGTCAGTGAAAAAGAGAGTGTGGTACCCTGCACTTCCAAAGACATATAACGGGGCTGTCGGTCACGAAAAATATCGTTCGTGTTCCGAAGTCGAAATGTTTTCGACATTTTCGGACTTTGACAGATAATCACTTGTTGCAGTTGGTCAATATCGCCTTTTTTCTAATGCAGGCTGTTTTCAAATAATAACATCGTAGTCCTACGGCACTTTTGCGTGAGGCCCCAAGGAAATGCACCATGTTTAAGTCGACTGAACTCTGATCGTAAACACTCTCTATTATGCATATAAATTTCAAATGGTTTGTGTTTGCATGGAGTAGTACTTTCAATACCCTGCAGTTGATAATGGAAGTAATAAGCCTCATTCAAGCCCATTCAAAATAATCCTCCAAAGAATCCCTATTCGCCGAAAAACATCTCACACCCAACGCGTTCGGCTTGGTACAAAATTAAAATTTTCTCGCGATTCAACAACAAACACAGCATCATACCGAACTGGCTTTTGATCTATCATTCATGAGACCAGAGCAACCAAACAAAGCGAAAACATCCACGCCTTTTGATGTGTCCGTCCGAACCCTGGCGACGTCGACTAAGACGACGATGGCTGCAAAATTGTTTTTCACAGAAATTTTCGACACCCACCCCTCCCAGTTTTCACCATCTCTCGGTCTAATTAATTCCCATGAAACATCATCGTTTGCATGGCGCTCATGACGGGAACGAATGTCCACTGAAGCCGCCTCATGTCCGTTAAAACGAAAAACAATGAGTCAATTACGGGCTAATTATAGTTGTTATTCTGACGCAGCCATAGGAAACAACATTTCGAATAAATCCGAAAACATTGGAGCAAGCTCCTCTTCAGTTTTCGGTCGCCGGACGCCCCTCAAGACAGAAGTGATCATTAAACGGCAACTCGGCTGGACAATTTCCGCTGCCCCATCGCCCGTGGACTTGGAGGTCGACCTGTTGAACTACATTCGCCACTGCGTCGTCGTCGTCGCGGGAATATAACGACAAATGGAACCGAGTCACTTACTGGCCGCTGGGCGCGGGCGGATGAACATTTCCATCATTTGCTCTCCTCATTATAGTTGATGATGATATTTCCTAATGAGAAAGATCCCACCAACCTGGTTGAGCTTTCGTTTTATGGCGCATACTATTATCTAGAATCGGCCGCGGCTGACGGCAGTTGGAGAAGAAATGCGATCTGGGTCGATTGTTAGAGTGAAGAATTTATTGCTTCCGCTTGCCAAGTGAGCGCCCTCCAGTCCCATTCTTCAATTTGAACACACTTCATTAAACAGCCATAATACCCGCGCCGATCCAATAAAGCAATCAATTGTCGGGAATTTGTCCTTCACCAGTGCAAAGATTAGATCCGACGCAAAAATAAAAACGATGGGGGAGTCACCCAGTCTCGATGTCTTGGGAGAGGGGGGAGCAGTTTTCATCCCCTGCCAATTCACACGATAACAATTTGATTTCGCATCCCCCCCCCCCTCTTCACTGAAAGTAAGGATTTTCGAAGGGTTTTTTTTTTCTATTCCGTCTCAAAGCTGGGGGTTGACTGCGGTGTCAAAGTCGGTTGGCAGGAGGGCTGGAAGGGAAATTTTTCTATTTCTTTTGCCCCGGAGAGTCTCGGTTTGCTCGGTTGCGAGTGTTTCGCTGTCGATAAAGAAATAAATCCCATTGCGGAGTAAATCAAACGTAAGAGCATTAAACCGCTGTTGAGTTGTTGGGTTTGGTTGGGGTGGGATTTGGAGCGATGGAGAGTGGGAGAAGGCGACAATTTTGCGTTTTGGCATTTGGCTAGTCAGCGGAATTTAGATGTTTCGTCTTATTGTAATAATTTGCTGCTTCGCATCGTGCTGCACACTCCGGAAGGGAGGTCTGACATGTCCTGCAATGTTTGCTTCGAGTAGAGATTGAGTACATATTTACACTACCAGTCAGTAGTATCGATTACCTTCGACAGGTGTTGCAACACCCACTTGAATATTGCGACACCCCCAAAAAGTATAAATTTATTTATTGTTCTTCGTCTTGAATTTAAAAAAAAACTCAACAGACTGGTACTTAACCTAGGTTTCTAATTCTATTCTTGAACACACATTTAGACATATTAAAGCTTGCTTCAGATAGAATTGGAACAAAAACAATTGCCTGTATTTCAGTTTTTTATTATTGAATTCAAGATCTTTTTTTATACAAATGTAGCGTTTTTTTCATACTTTTGAGAAAAAATACGGATAAAATTATTCGTCACGGTTTCGAAGGAATTCTCGAATTTTTCCTGTAACACGGCTCATTAGGCGGCGCACACCTTCTTCGTCCATCGTTTTAGCTATCTTATTCCACCAGGTCTTCATCTGATTGATGTCTTTGACAACCTTTCCCTTTGCCTTGAGTCTCCTCTTCATGATTGCCCAGTATTTCTCAATAGGGCGGAACTGGGGGCAGTTGGGTGGGTTAAGGTTTTTCGGAACAACCTGGACCCTTTCTCTGCATACCATTCTTGAACGACTTTGCTGTAATGACAGCTTGCCAAATCTGGCCAAAACATTACGGGATGGTCGTGGGATCGAATGAACGGCAAAATTCGTTTTTGGAGACACTCTTTTTGGTAAAGTTCCGACGTCATTGTCTTATTTGTAACGAAAACTTTCGTTTTTTTGCCACAACTGCAAATGCCCTGCCAAATCATGAATTTTCGTGCAAATTTGTCGGCAAAAACAAATTTAAATTTGGCTGGAACATCCCCCCGAGCCGTTGCCAAGTAAAATTTTTGACCTGGAATTTGCCCGAAGTCAGCCTTGACATAGGTTTCATCGTCCATCAGAAGACACCCGTCGAACTTGGTCAGCACCTGGTCGTATAGCTTCCGAGCACGGATTTTGGCCACACTATTCTGTTTTATGGTCCGATTTGGCTGTTTGCTAGCTCGATACGACTTGATTCCTTCCCGGAGTCGAGTTCTCCTCACGGTACTATGGGCAGCACCGAATTTTCTGGCCAAATCACGGTCCGACAGATTGGGATTCCTCTTAATCGTCTTCAAAATCTTACCACGAAGTTTCCGGTCGACAGTTCCACTCCGACGATTGGCTTGAGGCTTCCGAATCGTCGTCAATGTTTCCTTATACCGTTTGATAACGCGCCATACGGTATTTCTGGGCAATTTCAGCTGTTTAGCTAGCCTAGATGCAGACCACAATGGATTTTCCAAATAACTGTGCACAATTTTTTCCCTTCTTTCGGCTTCCATGTTGATTGTTTACAAAGTACAGTCGATTTGCGGAATGTCAAAAAACATATGTGAAGCTGACAAAATTCCCGACACGTGGGCGTCAAGAACTTCCAAATCCGTCCACCAGGAGCGCCACAATATGAGCAAAAGTTTGTTCCAATTCTAAATGAAGCAAGCCTTAAAATCAAAAACAGCACTCACATTGTTAAACGATCTAACACATTCATCGAAAGGGTTTTTTCGCCCATACGTAGTTCTATGGCGACTGGGCTTCAAATGGTGAGTTGGCAGCATTAAAGAAGGATACGACAGACCTTTAGTCCTCACAAGTTCCTACCTCACGCCTCCACGAGTCATATGATCACAAGACTGCCAGCTGAAACATGGAGACGCTGGTTGGCGTAGCCTGGGCAATGTTGTCAATCTGACAATAGCGAAGTGTGGGGGTGCGATCATCTACATTAAATTTATACATTCACTGCGCTTTGGGATCATCTTTTCGTTCTAAAATCACTTATCTTATGAGCATGGAGCAACATTACAAGCATTAAAGGCTCAATTTGTTTTTCATTATTTCAGCATAACGTTCATATTAGATGTGCTAGCCACCAACACCTCCTCTATGCATCTTTAAAGCCGAAATGTGTACAAAGTGGCCCACTCTATAGACGGCTGTGAAAACAAATTAATAAAATCTGTCTAAGACCATAAAGATTTTGAAAATGTTCTAGTGAAAGCTGTTATGACCACTTGAGAACCATCATAAAACCTATTGGCCGCCATCAAAACCAGCATAGGGCTGAATGGCCACAGCTGTCAAACTTCACGGCGATATCGTGGTTGGTTTTTGTTGTTTTGCTTTGTTGATCTTCTGATTCATTCAACAGTAAATAATGGCTAAGAAAAAAGTTCTACTGTTGCGGGAAATTATGATTGATAGCCAAATATACAAAAGAAATTGAGTTTTTTTATAGCGTATCATGCTCCAAATCATATGCGCATTAAATTTTATGGTGAATATTGGCACGATAAGAGCTGAAAATTAATGCGCCTTGGAAATTATGCGAGTTTACAACAACAAAAACAAAATTGAAAGAAATATATTCGGTAAATTAATCATGAAACTCCTGAAAATTGATAGAATTAAATAAGGTTATCTAAACGAATACCGAAATTTGTCTCTGATCTACAGTTCAATTGTATTACGTTTAAAATTTGGTGTATTTATTTTTTCACATTTCAATTATTTCATATACTTCAATATGGCGATTGAAAGAAATCACAGTTTTGCCAAAAAAGCCAATTTATCTTAGCAATGGCTACTATAGAACTATCTGGTCGCTTGGTAGCTTTCCTCAATGCCAGTTAGCCGTTTAATGCATTTACTGGAGGTAAAATGGTTTTAAAATGCTTTTTCAACTGACCATAATAAGATAATATGAATGAGTCCTAAAACGGCATTTCAAAACAGCATTTTATGAGTTAATAAAGTCAAAATAAAACCTTTGATAGGAGTAAAAGGAATTTTAGAAGTCAAGGTTTTAAGATCGTTGTAAAGAAGCTGTGTAGGTTCTTATAAACCTGACTAAAATTTGAAACCCATTGGCATCTCTTGCTGCCATAATAAAGCCAAATTGATTTCTAGTGGCTTTCATAAAACTTTAATAAAACTTAATAAAGCTGGATGGTTTTGGCAATGTTACTTGGGCTTGGATCGTTGGATGTCAGATATTTTTTGTACATTAATGAATTATATTCTCTTATTATTATTATGGATACAAATATTAATCTTACTTGACATTAATGCTAGCTGAAAAAGGTGAAGTCTATCGACAAGAGGATGAACAGCTTAGTCACAGATATACATTCTATTATCGATAACTGTCGTGCTCATGTTATCATTTTGTTACGTCATTGTAATGATATGAAAGTATATTATTACATTTAAATTAATTTGATCATTTAAAATCACTGTAAAGATACAGGCAAACATTGTTCAAACAAGGGCAAGTGTAAATGAGTAAATGCGTTTATTTATTTAAATAAAAAAAAAAATTTTATTTATCTTCAATAACTACAATAAGCATCAAAAACAGTAAATAGATCTACTTCCGCTTCTGCTCCTCCGAACCGCGCCCTGCACGTCCCCCCTCCCCCACCATATTATATATCCCCCTTTTCCCCCCCCTTCTCCACGCAGAACCCCAGTACCCCGCGAATTTGCGCTTCCCTGCCGCTTTTTTTTTGCTTTTTTTGGTTTTCCGTTTCAGTATGCCAGTATTTCTCTATTTCGCAGAGCTCTGGCGTGTTGGGAGGGTTCTTGTCCTTGGGAACCACCTGCACGTTGTTGGCGGCGTGCCACCCCACGCCTTTTTCGCCATTGTAGCGAAGTGCAAGATGCCCAAAACAGCCCACAAAACACGCGTCTTTCGTCGAAAGGAACCGCAGACGTATTTTCATACACTCTTCCGCAAAGTTTTTTTGTTAGACGGCCGCACGAAATGTAAAAATTTTTTTTTTCGCCACACACACACACAGATCGTCCCACAACACATATATTTTTGCGCGCTGATAGGTTGTTTCGTTTGAAAGAACTTCTACCCTTCCCCTTCCTTTCTCCCCTATAAAACACGTCTCCCGCAGAGCCTGTGTATAGTCTTCTTACACGTGTTTTTCCTCGTCCCCTCCCACACACACAAACTGCGTGCACACCCGTGTATACCCCCCGCCCGCTCGCTTCTTTTGTTTTGTTTTTATTTTCGCGATGGCGAGTCAGCGTCCCTGTGTGTGTGTAGATCGCGGCTCTTTTTCGTTCTTGACTCAGGGTACAGATGAAAACCCCACCCTCGCCGCATTTCCGTGGGGAAGGAGAGGGTTGGGTTTTCTGTTACCACCGCCAACACCTCTCGTCGCCGTCGCAGCCGCTTCCCGATTTTCGCCTTCCCCCCAATACCTACTTGCTGACAATCGACGCCCCCTACACATTACTTTCATTTTTGCAGCGGGTCTTGGCACCCCTTTTAGTCATTATTTTCACTGCGTGTGCGTGCAGCGGGTTTTTTTTTCGCGGGGCGCAAAATTTGGTTTGATGCGCTTCTTTGCTTGCTTGGACTTGAGATTAGCAAAGAGAGTAAATTAAAAAAAAAAAAAGAGAAAAATACTACACACACACACCTTTTTAAAACCTTTATGACCAAATTTTGACCGTATCGCCCTTTAAGTAATGATAAGTAATCATAAACAATCATTAATTATCATATGTAACCATAAATAATCAATGGTAATCAAACCAGTTAACAGTAAGAAACTGAATCAAATGACATTCGATTTTACATTTGTTCTATAAGTTATATAATGTGGGAAGTAATGCGCTATATTGCGCATCCGACGCGCTATACAGTACACTACTTCAGACACTTCTTATTTCACCGATGGTGAAATCAATCGACGCTAGCGACTTATTTCGGACTTTAACTGAAACAATAACAGTAATTTATTAGCAAAACATAAAGAAAAGTAAAAAAAAACATTTTATTTTTAAAGAAAAGTAAAAAAAAAACATTTTATTTTTAATTTACACGCATACATTCCTAGTTTCAACTGCTGAATTTTCCTCAATCACATCCCTTATCAAGCTTAAAGACTCATTGTCTAATTGAATGAATGAACCAGTCTTTTTGAGAGTATTTATATGGCCCATGTAATGTTCAATCGGTATCGGTTCTTGCTGGTGTATAGCAACTAAACAAAGTTCTTGATTTGGTTGAAACCAGCTACAAATCACCACAAGTCCACTGAAATTTTCTGGTGGTTGGAGTAGTGGAGCTGATTCCAATCGATACGGCCGATATTTTTCTCTTGGAGTAAGGTATTGGAAGCATAGAATTTGTCCTATAATCAACTTACCTGTAATCCAAAACAACAACCATTCACCAATACTTATCGTGTTGTAAAGCCTCAGACAGGCCACCTTTTCTAGGCCACTTAAGATATGATCCTCAAAATTCCTTACATAACGTCTGAGACGATCGGTACTTAGTCGGAGTGGCCGCTTACGGTACATCCATAGCAAGGTGCTTATTTTTACTGTGGCTACTTTAACATCATGTTTTCAAGTTTTAACGAAATTTGATTTCGAATTTGATTTTTCTGGGAAAAATAAATTGGATTGTTAAACTTAATCACATGAATGACCAATCAACAATTACCGTATTCTTGTGAGCAATCCTTTATGTAGATATCGTTTTCCGTGTTCAGGAACAAATATTCACATTCGAAACATGATGTGATGATTCAGCACTGTTCGTAGTTTTCTTTGGTATTGTAGTTCTACACACAGCAGGTCGTATGGTACATTCTGCCAAAGGATTGCATTGAATGCCAACAGCTTTGAGATCAGTCAAGGCATCGAATTTGGCACCTTCCATCATGTCTACAACTTCCAAATCAGTAGGCATCTCTTCAGAAACGTAATAATCTCGATTTATCATGGAATTGCCTGGTGATAACAATATCTCCGATTCCAATAAGCAGTCGATCCTTTTTACTCTTTACAATGACTGTAGAACCGAGAAGTTCACGACTGTTGAATATGTTAAACTCATAGACCATAATTTTCTAAAAAATGATTCAGTCCACTAACTATTGAAAAATGGAGGTATGTTTTTTTTGGGGGGTTTGTTTTCCCGCAATAAAGAATTATTTTGATTTATTCATGCGCGTTTAGTTCGATGCAAAACAGTGAATGTATTTCATTGTGTTGTGTCAATTGTGTAATGAGTTTCGTGAAAATCGGTCGAGTGATTTCAGTGATGGCTTCGAATGAAGAAATAATGCGCCAACAAATTTTGGGCACTCACTTCGAAAACCCAAACGCTTCTCATCGATGGATTGGAAAAAAGTTCGGAATCGCACAGTCAACCGTATATCATGTGATCAAAACGTTCAAGGACCGTAAGACAACCAAGCGAAAAAATGGTAGTGGCAAAAAACGTGGCACATCAAATCCGGAGAAGGCCAGGATGGTATTGAACCAATTTAAGCGTTATCCCAACATTTCAATCAGGGATGTTGCGAAAAAGGCAAAAGTTTCAGTTTGTTTTGTGCAGAAAACAATGAAACGTTCTGGATTACATGTGTACAAGGTGCAGAAGGCACCGAACCGGAGCGATAAACAGAACTCGGTGGCCAAAACTCGTGCAAGAAAACTGTACAGGGTCTTACTCACAAAACCGTTCTGCATTGTGATGGACGATGAGACCTACATTAAAGCCGACACCAAACAAATGCCAGGACAGGAACACTACGTCGCCACTTCTAAGTTGGCCGTTCCGGAGAGTGTACGGAAGAAGAAACTGTCGAAATTCGCCAAAAAATTCCTTGTCTGGCAAGCGATCTGCGGATGTGGCAAAATGAGTCAGCCCTTCATCACCTCTGGGACCGTCAACGGACAAATCTACAAGGACGAATGCCTCCAAAAACGACTTCTGCCCTTCTTGAGATCTCACGATGGCCCGACACTGTTTTGGCCGGATTTGGCATCTTTCCACTATGCCCGGCCCGTCTTAGACTGGTACAAAGATAATAATGTAGTTTTTGTACCAAAAGACGTCAACCCTCCAAACACTCCGGAACTTCGTCCAATTGAAAAATTTTGGGCAATCATGAAGGCAAAGCTCGTTAAAACTCCAAAACTGCTAGAAAATGAACTTGAACTAAAGCAAGTGTGGTTAAAAGTAAGTAAGCAAGTCGGTCCTATCATTGCCCAAAATTTGATGAAAGGGGTCAAGGCAAAGGTGCGGGCATTTGGGTTAGGAGAAGAGGTTCAATAAACCAAATAATGTCAAAACTTAACCATTTAGTTACTACTTTATTTCAATCGGGCTCAAGGAAAATTTTTGGTGACCTATTTTGTGTGTCCAAATTTCATCGAATACAGTCTTTAATAAATTTGTGGTGTTAGAGCAGTGCTGAATGAACCCATGCTGGTACTCTGATATAAGGGGATGAATGACATTATACAGAGCGTTGTGAACCATGGTTTCGAATACCTTGCTAATGCAACAGAGAAGCGATATCCCACGGTAGTTGTCGACCCTATTTCGATTACCTGCTTTGTAGATAGGCTCAATCGAAGCAATTTTCCAAACGCTGGGAAAAACTCTCTCGTTCATCAAACGGTTGAATACGCAGCAGACTGGAGAAGCGAGCGAACGTGCACAATATTTAAGTAACGATGGGGAATGCCATCTACTACAGGGCCTTTCGTTACATCCAAGTCGTTTAGTGCTTTCATGACGTCGTTCGGCGAGAAACGCAGCATTGGAAAGTTTATGTTGAATTCCTGGATGCGATCAAAACTAGCAGGGTAAACCGGTGTTAGGTTTGAGCCGTAAACTGATTGAAAAAAAAAACGAGCGAATAAGCTAGCAGCGTCAGCAGGTGTGTTAGCGGTAATTCCGTTGAACTCATCTGTGTCCGGGATACGATTGTGAGATCGTTGCAATTTCACGAACTTCCAAAATGCCAATGGGTTTTGCTTCAGGTTTGCTTGCACTCGTTGGACGTATTCTTCGTAACTCGTTCGTTGTATCTGGTCTCGATTAATCGAAGATTATTTTTACTATCTAGTGATCTAGAGATAACGTTTGCGTGATTTACGAAAAACGTTCCGTAAATTTCGTAACGCTGGGTTCCACCATGGTTGCGCTGAAGTCGGTCTCCTAACACGTCGTAGTAGTGGAACTCGTGCATATAAAGTTTCATACAGCTTGTCATAGAAGTAGTCAGCTGCAGCGTCGACGGAATCGCCCTCCAGAATATGATGCCAATTGATGGTAGACAGTTCGTTATTCAACAAGACGAAGTCGCAAAGCCTTAAATTCAAATCAGATGGATTTGAATCGCACTCGAAATTCATTGGTGAACTACCTTAGGCGTCTAGTTTTAAGATGAATGGTCTGTGATGGTGATCGATGTCCAGTAGTGGAATCGGAGGCTCAAGTAGAGTGACAGCGTCTGGTTTAGTAATAAAGGCCAGGTCTAAAAGTCTTCCATTCTGATTACAGAGTGTATTGATTTGGACAAGTCCGTTAGTGAGCATCGGTTCCGTGAGAGCCATTTCCTGTTCGGTGGATGCGTTTGATGGTAAATATCCGTTCACATCCTCGTCAAATCTCCAATTCAGATATGGGAGGTTGTAATCGCCCAGTGACAGTATTATATCATTACACGAGGACCTATCAATGATAGTCTGTAGCGCGTTAGTGTGAGATGTGTATAAATCAGCGCTGGAGAGAGGACGGAGGTAGATTCCAGTGATGAATAGCGATCGGTGAAGCGGATTTAAGCGCACAGCTACTTGCTCCAGATGATCGCAATTTTCAAACGAGACCGACGTGCATGAATGCTTTGAATTGACCGCAATTAGTACACCACCACCTCTGGACAGTACACTAGTAGATTTACTACGGTCGCCACGGAATATTCGTTAATCCGACGATAGCTCGCAATCCTGACTATCCGCACGAAGACAAGTTTCCAGGACATCATAATCGCACGATGAAAGCTTTAAGCGAAGTTCAGTAGTCTTCGTGCGTAGACCTCTCACGTTTTGATAGTAGATGGAAAATATTGAATCCGTTTCACTACGTCGGTTTGAACATGCGTTGTTGCTGATGCCACTCAAATTAGCGCTGCTTGATGATGGAAGTGCGGATGTAGACGATGAAGGCACGACTTGGTCGGAGGGCGTAAGAGCTTCTATGATGCTTAGTGGTGAGCGTGACGGTGAGATGGGTCCCGTGTCAGCTGGTGGCAACGGAAATAATTCGGAATCCGTGGTATGAAGAGCAGCAAATGGGTTGACATTTAGTGGGAAACATCAGGTACGGTATAATTCATATCGTATGTGTACTTGCCTGGAGTAGCGTGTTGGAAGACCCCATCACCAATGTCAAAAGCAGGTCCGGAACGACTACGTGAGAAGCTGCAACTGGATATCACGACTGCTTTGACTGGCTCCGGGGCTTCCGTAGGGCTATGTTCTGTGCGTTCCGGTAGCAGCGGGTTGGCAATCGTATCGTAGGGGTTTATTGCTGTGTAAACGTGGGTGTTTGGTGCACTGTGATGTTTGTTGGCAAAGGAGGGTTTCCGAAATTTTTGAGTGGTGTAGTCCTCAAACTCCCGAATCAAGATACCTTCTGGCCAAGTTGAAGGATCTAATGCGTTTGCACTCAAAGCTGGATCCAAACCAACTTTGAAGGAGATGAAGGTCATGTTGCTAGTATCAGCTCCTTTGGCTACCAGTTTGACGACCTCGGGGTGCTGGGCCAGATCAAGATTTGCTCGTACCATTGCTGCTATATCATCATTACTCACATCAGGTCGTATGCGTGATAAGTAGAGCCAAAATTTATGCGCTGGCTTTTGGATTACTGGAACTGAAACCACGTTTTGCCCTACATGCTTAGAGCCCGACTTGCACTCGGATCCATTTTGTGGAAGTTCACGAAGTCGTTTGGCAGATCTAACAGGTTCGATTGAGGGCCAGCGCTTGACCGTTGGAGACAATATAGAAGGTACGGGCTTGGACAGCTGCTTAATTTCCGTCTGCAGATTTTTTATTGCTTCCGTCAGAGTCGCTAGCGGAGATATTTCATCGGCTTCTTTCGTGATGGAACGGAGATGAGAATTTTCGAAAAGATCGGCACAGCCATCGCACATCTAGAACAGGTTTTTGCAATGTATTGTGAAATAACTCATAAGAGCACGCGATACTCCCGACCGTCCTGAACATGCTAGATGGAACAAGCATCCACAGTATCCCCGACAAGCAATAAAATCTATGCCTGTGATGGCTGCACTTGACGCAATTTTTTTCACCACTCAATATAACAATAAATCACCTTTAAACAGGTTCACACCAGTTGCGTAAACGACCGCACAACGGGAAGGAAAAGTTAATCGAGTTTGTAGCTTGATTGTCTCGATGAGATGGACAATAGGCTCAAAATGCAAGTCAGTCACTTGTAAAACAAAACAATATCGAAATTAATCGCGAATTACAACTAAACAATCAATACAAAACTATTTTCACACACAGTCAACGGGATGTCGATGGATGGACAGTTTACTGGTATTAAATATAATTGAAAAACACAAAGAACAGACACACAAAAAACAAAAACATTAAATAAGAATGAAAATAATTATTAGTGTAAGTGGAGCTGCCCAGTTCCAGCATGGGGATAGATATCACTGCCTTCCCCCCCCCCCCACACGAACCAGCCGGCCGCACCCCACACACAAATAAAACACCCACCAGGAGCAGGATGGCGGCGGAGATTTTCCTCAGCACCAGGTGAAGTTGCCATTTTCCCCGGCCCTTTTTTTTTTCCCCCCACCCCCCCCACCCCTTTTTTTTCCCCCCCTCGCCCCCCAAAAGTTCACCTCCGTTTTCCCCCCGAGCTCGCGAATAGTTCGCTGAACAGCAGCTTCACGGGGACTTACCATTTTGGCACCGAGGTTGTGAGCCTTAACGAGTTTGTTGGCCTTCTCCGACGGGGAGAACAGAATGTCCCCAGTGTCGTCCTTTAGTGGCGGGATGGCTGTTTTAAAACTTTTGCCACCTTCCAGAATGGCCTCGAGTGGTCGCTCATTTGGGCGATGTGGTTGGAAAACTGTTGATTCCTTATGGCATTCATACGATCCCCAATTTGATGGCTGAGAATGTAGAGCTCCTCTTTCTTCAGCAGGCATCCGGTTCGTTGGAACTGTCGGCGAACGGTGTTCCGTTGCTGGATTAGTTGACGAGTGTAGCGGTCAATACTGGTGTATTGCTTTCTCACCGGTATCCATCGGATACAGGCTTCCTCTGCGGCGTGGATAGTTTCCTCGAATATACCCAGTTGGCTTTCAATGGCTTCGACTGATGAAACGTCCGGGTTTTCAGGAAGACGAGAGTCCACCGGCGAAAGCTACCCAGTTGCTCGGTGGTAATCCCGTCTCATCGATGATAGGACTTGCCTTGGGTTACAGTCCATTTCGCACACCACCGGATAGTGGTCGGAACTTAGCTCGTGATGGGTGACCGGCTTCGAGAGTGCCAAGTCGGATAGGAACACGTCTAGGGTGGATGTACTTCCAGCTGGGGATAGAAAGGTCGGATCGTCTGGGAAGTGGATAGCACACGTACCTGAGCTAAGGTGATTAGCCAAAAGGTTGCCGTTTTTGATGAACGGTTCCACAGGGTATGGCGAGCATTTATGAAGCGAGATCGGTTGATGGTGAGTTTTTCAAGGTCTTCCACGAAGAGCTGTGAGGTGCCATTGCAGTCCGCGCACTGCCGGGGCATGTAGACGGCGAATAACGTGATGTCTCCAAGGAGGGCGAAAATGTTCACGCCGATGGCTTCAATGACGCTGGTCTTCGGGTGCGGCAGAATCTCGAACCGGATACCTTTTTTAATGGCAACAGCCACACCACCCCCACTTGCGTTGGGACGATCTAGCCGAACGATGATGTGTTCTGGGAGCGAGAAGTTGATTTTCGGGTTTAGCCGGGTCTCCGAAATCACTCCCACGTCGATTTTTTGCGAGCATTCCAGTTGGATACACGGATGGTGCGGGGCTCAATTGATCCCATATGTGCACACCATATAACCTAGGACCTCCACTTGGTTCGATTTTGTCCTGCACCGCAGAAGTCTTCCTTGGAACTCCATAAAAAAGGTCCACATCTCGGCTGAGCAGTAGAGCGCATCTTTATTTTCTTCAGGAGGGGAATCGGTTGGAGCAGCTGCCACCCCAGCTCTGATGCGAGAGTCGGTGCGTCGGTATTGAGTGATCCCGGGGGTGGACTGAGGTGTCGCGAATCTTGGTATTCCGGAGGTTGCCAAACTATTCGGCAGAGCAGGATAGTTTTCATTACTCAGGGCAGGAGCGGGTGGGACCTTGCTGAGTTGCTTTCGGCCCTTCTGGTTGGACGTAGTTTGAGGTCGTATTCAAATAAATTCGGCTCGTTTCGGGCAGTTACGGTCCGTAGCTGGGTGGGCGCCGCTACAGTTGGCGCATCGCTTGGCCGGAGCATCTTTCGTCGGGCATTCTACCGTGTCGTGAGTTCCACCGCAGTTGTTGCACCTTCTACTGAGGTGACAGTTTCGGGTACCGTGACCGTGGTACAGACAACGCATACACTGCGTTACATCCACGCGCTTATTTTGGTACGCCTCTCAGCGTACCAAGATCTGACCTACCTGCCTGACCTCCCGCAGTTTGGTCAGGTTCGTGTATCCTTTGGTGAAGTGTACCAAATAGAATGCCTCATCTAGGGTTACGTATTCGCCCTTCCGTCGGATGATATGCACAGCGTTGGCATCCAGGTCATGTTCCTCCTTCAGACGATTGATGAGGATTCCCGGTGCCACCAGTGGGAGACCTCGTAGAAGGTTTGACATGCGTATAGTACTCGAAAGCCTGTTCTTCGAGGTGTTTACGCACTTTAATGTAATCGTCAGTGGAGGTACAGTGGATCCTTGTACCAAACCTGGTGATTTTATACGAGACTCGAGCCTTGCATGGCTTCATTTTCGCGACAGGCGTCGCAAATTCGACGTTTTTTTACCACCAGAGGTGGTTGTTTCGTCGTACGGTTACTTTCCGGAGCGGAGATAATCGGCCGGGACTCGTTAGCCAGCGCGTCTTTCTGGCTTGAAGATGAGTGAGCGCTGGCGATAATTTGCGAGCCAGACGCGCAATCCCGAGAAAACGGGCGAGATAGAATAAAAACGAGCAAATATCTTCGTAACGAGAGAGCGAAAACACACAGCTCAATTGAACTTGAATATGAAATCCCATGAAATCATTTTGGTTCGAATCGTGTGCTTTATACTGGCGTTGATAGCATTGCCTCAAAAGAATAGAGGCACAAACATGCAGTACGAAGCAAATTTCATAAGACACCGACAACAAAGCACAATAAATTTGCAGCTGACGGGTGTGGCTATGGCTGTTTTATACATGAAATGAAACATGGTGAAATGAAAAGAAGAAGACAATTTGAACAATTTGTTACCCGTTTTTGAGGACCCGGAAAGGGAAAACCATATTTTTAACCTGTTCGTTTGGAGATTTTTGTGGGAACAAAAGTAGGTCATTTGTAAGTAAAAAATTGAACTACTTATACAAATAGCACTAAATTGAAATTTTAATTCAAAATATTTGTAAGTTTTTTTGATCAAATTGTGTATAAATAAAGTCATTCTGTTCTGTCAAACAAGAGTAACCAGCGTTCAAAAACCTTTCACTTTTGCGCAACGCTCTCATATTTTAAAATTTTGAAATGACACCTGGTATAGAAAAGAGAAACGTAGTCCTACGTTAAAAAAGTTTAACTGACGAATAAATGAATGCTTTATATCACTAATAAACTGTTGAGTTTTGAATACCATACATTCACATGTACGACCCGATTTCAAAAAAAACTCCATTTAAAATCGTCAAAATCAAGTGTTGAACATTTAAATATACATCTTAAACGAAACAATGTCGAGATAAAAACACATATTCCTCGAAGTCATTTTTTTGTATTAATGGCCTATGGGGGAACCACTGTGCAACCGGCCGAACACAAAAAGGGAGCCCTGCCCGTCCCCAAAAAATGTCATCTATTTTAAGCTCTGGTAAACCGCGAGTAAACGGCCCAAGTCCTACTAAGCGTAGTATTAACCTTCTTTAGGTATGACCCGGAATGGATTTTAAAAATGCTGTAACTTTCCAAAATAAGCATCTAGACGTTTGAATTTTTTTGACTTTTCCTAAATCTTAGAGGGGACGTTTCTGCATTGAACCCAAATTTATTTGACATTTCTGAAGGGCTGTTAAAAAAAAGTTACGAATAAGGTGTTTCGGGTCATATTGACCCTGATTTCAAACGCACATTGTGGAAACAACATATGAGCATATTTTAAAGTTTTTGCAGTCAAGATGCTCATTATAGTCCCAATTTTCAGTTTCTGATGAGTACGGCAATTTTTGACCCGCTTGGCCACAGGGAATCTGCGCCGGAAGAGGGCATGTTTCGCCACGATCTGTGAGGCGGCGACAGATACAAATTTTCATCGGAACATGCTTTTCGACGGCTCAAACTTCATGATTTTTCATGAATAGGCTACTTCTAGCCGTGAAATTGACCAATGACTATATTGGCCATTCCGAGACAATCCGGATGCCCCAAATAAGGTATTTGGACAAATAAGGTATTTCGCCGAATCACGCCTTTCATCGGTTCAAACTTCATGATTTTTCATGAATAGTCTACTTCTAGCCTTAAAATGGACCAACTCGCCATTTTGAGACATATTCGCCATTTTGAGACAATCCGGATACTATGCAGAAACCCTTCAGGAGGAGACAAATGCGGATTTCTGCCGAAACATGCCTTTCGAGTAGTCTACTTCTAGCCTAAAAAAAGGCCCAATGACTATATTGACCATTTGGAGACAATCCAGATGCCCCGGAGGAATCGTTTAGGACTGGGATAATATAGATTTTTGCCGAAACATGCCTTTCAACGTTTCAAACTTCAAGATTTTTGTTGAGTATCCTACTTCTAGCCTTGAAATGGATCAATGACCATATGGGCCATTCTGAGACAACCCGGATGTCCTGGAAGAACCATTTAGGAGGGTACAAATATAGATTTTTGCCGAAACATGCCTTTCGACGGCTTCATGATATTTCATGAGTAGTATCAGCCTCACTATACTACAATAGGTCAAATTAATGATCGCAGTGGTTTATGTCCCGAACAGAGGAAAAAAATACGTTCAGCCTTGAAAAGGTTACCAATGACCATATTCGCCATTCTGGAACAATCCATATGGCCCGTGGGATATTTCTAGCCATTAAATGGACGAATGCCTGTATTCAACATTCCGGAACAACCCGTATACTCCGAGGGAATCCTTCAGGAGGAAACAAGTACATATTTTTACCCGAAGCATGTCGATGTTAGCATTTTTCGACCATGCATGAAGATATTGACAGAGCAGCTATGATCACTCATTAAATCCAAGAGTCATTGATAAAGGAAACCATGTCAATTTCACATTTACTTACTTGTTAATGTCCAACATGTGCTGTTTTCATTATTCGCTAAATTGGTAACAAAATTAAACAAATTCAGTTAAATACATCCATGGAGCGGGCAAAGTTAATAAGCTTAGCCCAACTAATAAAAGTGAATAAGCATTCAGTTATTCAAATGCCTGGATAACAACCGGGGTGAATTGCCACCTCGCTCGACCACGCTACGCCACTGCTCATAGATGAGTAAAAATGATAAACTAAGAAATCTATGCCAATTGGATCAGTTTTTCTTTGATTTTGAAAACTCACGAATTCTATTACCATGCTGTGTACCGAATTTGCCAGACTTCGGTAATTTTGGTAACCAGTTCGGTAATGCAGTTCGTGAGCTTCCAGAACCAGTAAAACGGATCACATAGCTTTGACATAGCTTTCTTTGTTTACTATTTTTAGTTATTTATAAGCACGTTCGGACGTTTTAAAATATTTGACTTGAGAATACAATAGAAAAGCAACATCAAATTAACCAGTAATCAGCCCAAGGTGTCACAAGGTTCTCATCTTGGCCCATTACTTATTATTATACTGCTGATTTTTAGCCATCTGATTGAACCCACTGTTGAGTTGGCCCCGCACCCTATGCTGATGACATGAAACATGAAGTTATCGCCAAGGCTTCATATTTTCACAGCATATTTACATTTTTGCGGTCACTTCACAAATATAGCCACTACAACGGTTCAAAAAAAGTTGGCACCTTCAGCCTTCCCTTACGCTACATTTTTTTACGACAATATTTTTGCCAAATTTACCATTCTTCCTCCTGTTTTCTACTTGTTGGATCAGGTTCTTCAGATTAGCATGTACAATTAACGTTTTGATTGTTGTTCATTTTCCGAAGATCGAAATGATCAAAACAAAAGATGATCTTTCTGATTTTTCTTAAGGTCATAGGATCAATTTAAAAAATCGAAAATCGACAACAAATGGGTCGACCTTGTAAAGATCAATATCAAGATCACCCAATCCTAGTTCGTATGTAAATAAAGGCAGCTGTCATTGGTCCTGGGGCATCCGGATTGTTCCGGAATGGTCAATATGGTTATTGGTCCATTTCAAGGCTAGAAGTAGAATATTCATGAAAAATCATGAAGTTTGAGCCATCGCAAGGCATGTTTCGGCGTAAAACCATTTTTGTCCCGTCCTAAGGGTTTTTCCGAGGTATCCAGGTTGTCTCAGAAATTCCAATATGGTTATTACTTCATTTCAAAGCTAGAAGTAGACCACTCAACCAAAATAATGCAGTTTGAGCCGTCGAAAGGCATATTTCGAAGAAAATCTGTATTTGTCCCCTCCTAAAGGGTTCCCCCGCGACATCCGGATTGAATGGCCAATATGGTCATTTGTTCATTTCAAGGCTCGAAGTAGACTATTTATGAAACATCATCAAGTTTGAGCCGTCGAAAGGCATGTTTCGGTGAAAATTCGTATTTTTCCCCTCCTAAATGGTTCCCCCGGGGAATCCACATGTCCCGGAATGGCCAATATGGTCATAGGTCCAAATCAAGGCTAGAAGTAGACTATTCATGAAAAATCATGAAGTTTGAGCCGTCGAAAGGCATGTTTCGGAGAAAATACGCATTTGTCTCCTCCTGAAGGGTTCCCCCGGGGCATCCGGATTGTCCCGGAATGACCAATATGGTTATTCGTCCATTTCAAGGCAAGAAGGAGACTATTGTTGACAAATTGTGAGGTTTGAGCCGTCGAAAAGCATGTTCCTATGAAAATTTGTATCCGTCGCCGCCTCACGGATCGTGGCAAAACAAACCTTCTTCTGGCACAGATTCCCTGTGGCCAATCGGGTCAAAAGGGCAGTACTTACCAGAAACTGAAAATTGGGACCCTCAAAAGCATTTTGACTTCAAAGATTTTGAATTTGGTCATATAAATTTTCCACAATGTGAATTTGAAATCCGGGTCAATATGACCCGAGACACCTTATTCGTCACAAAATGTTAACACCCAAGGAAGGTTAAGGAGTGTATCGAATATAAGCTATCCACATACATTTGCGTTGAACGCATGTTTTTGTGACGTTTTTTTATGCTCTGAACACTGCATGCTGTGCGTTTGACTGTCAGCTTTCTTTTGTTTACTTGTTTGTGCGGTTCAAATTCTGCGTTTTTAAAATGTCGCGTATTGAAAAGGAAGTGAAAATTAAGGTTCTGGACACATGGCTAAGTGAGAAGGGTATTACTATGCGAAAATTGGCGAAGCGGTTTGGAATTCATCATACGAGTGTTAAAACCATCATTTATAAGTTTGGGGAACACTATTCTTTGGAGGCAGAAAACCCGGTTCTTCCAACCCGAAACTGGAGCAGAAAGTGGTATCTCTAATCATGAAGAACAAATCAATGTCAATACGTGATTTGGCCAAAAAAGCAGGAACGAGTGTCGGAATGATCCAGCGTATCAAGAGGCGAAACCACCTGAAGACCTACAAGAAGCAGAAAATCTCGAAACAAAGTGCAGAACAGAAGAAGCGAGCAGCAACAAGGGCCCGGAAATTGTATTCGCGTCTTTTGCAGCGTCCGGATGCATGCGTTTTGATGGACGATGAGACCTATGTAAAGGAGGACTCAAAAACCCTTCCAGGTCCACAATACTTTACTGCCGTCGTTGGGGAGGATGTGAGCGATGCGGACAGGTCGATTCAAGTGGAGAAATTCGGTCGAAAGGTACTGGTATGGCAAGCAATATGTTCCTGTGGTTTGAAGTCAACCATTTTTTACACTACCGGAACTATAAATGCGGAAATCTATCGATCTGAGTGTCTCCAGAAGAGATTGTTGCCTTTATATAAGAAGCATAGTACACCTCCACTGTTTTGGCCGGATTTATCGTCGGCTCACTATGCCAAAACCACTCTCAATTGGCTTGCGGAAAAGGGTATAGATTTCGTTGAGAAAAATATCAATCCACCAAATTGCCCTCAGCTTCGACCCATCGAACGTTACTGGGCAATCGTGAAGAGGGTCTTCAAGAAGACTTGTAAGGCAGCTGGGAACATGCAGGAGTTCAAAAAAATTTGGGCTCAAGCGTCCAAAAAATGCGATGCAACACTTGTCCGGAACTTGATGAAGAGCATTCGATCCAAAGTTCGAAAATTTGTGAAGGAATAAATTAAATTTCATCCGGTCTTCATTATGTTCAAGTTTAACCTCGTACAATAAAGGATCAATTTTTTGTATGAATAAAATATCGGTTTTCAACATAATATGAAAGAAAGTTTGTGGATAGCTTATTTTCGATACACTCCTTAAGTCATTTTATTATCATAAAAAACAATGAATTATCTGCTTCGTGAAGCTAACGCAGTCGAGTTTCCAAAAAAAATGTAATAGTTAAAAACAAAAAACTTTGCCAAATACATCATACCAATCAAACTAACCATTTTGGTCTTACAATTTTCTTTAACCATAAATACAATTTTTCACAGGCCCTTTTGGATACGTAGTCGTGGTCCAGAATGAGGAACTATTAAGGCAAAGTGGTATCTCTTAAGAAAAGGGAGAAGCCTGCCAAGTTTTAGCTGAATTGTAGATAGTCGATGCTTGGAATGCCAAGCATTCAAAAGAAGTCGTTACCAAAAGGATAAACGCATCACAAATTGAAGAAACTCACATTTCGCTTATTGCAGAGCCAAGGAACGGAATATCTGAAGGACAGATCATCCAAGCATCATCCTAGAAACGAATCGACCGTTGGTTACTCCCCTCGAGTCCGCAATCAAGGGCGACAGAAAGTAAGCTGTCGCTTATTTCCCCCTCTTTCGACCCCCTCCCTGTGGATAAGGGTAACGTTCTTTTAATGTGTACCACCTCCGTCCCTCTTTACAAGTCTCACGAAGACGATCCACTCCGACGGACAAGGGGAAGCACGGAGAAGCTATAAAGAAACCGAAAATCTGGTACCGATAACAAGTCAAGGCTCTCGAAACGTAGTTCTTGTTCCGATATTCCTCCCCCCCCCTCCTCAACGCCATCCCCGCCCGCGGGGTCGTTTAAAATTCTAAAAGCGCTGTCAAAAGTCCCAGGGTTTCCTCTCATGCGAAAAAATCAGCAAGAAGTTGACATTGAAATAAGGACCCCTGAAGAAGATGAAGAAAAAAACAGGTCGGCGAAATGACACACAAAAGAAGCAAACGAACTGCCAGGGAGGGAAGGGGAGAGCAATGCTTGATATTCAATTATTTTCATTTCAATCACACTCCTCGCGTACTTACAGCACAAAAGTCGCGGTAGCTCAAACGGGATTACCGCGTTTCAGATTTGTGCCGACTCGGGCCGGGGTTCGTCCGAAAGCAAGATGTCTCATTATCGGTTTCGGATTTTTGTTTTGTTTTGCCCCTGACGGTTGCTGTCGTCGTTTGTCGCTTTGCTGCCGTGGTTTATTTTCGTGCTCGGGGAAGAGCTCGGGCCGCGCCGTTGACAGGATCCTTTTGGCGGCCGGCCGGTTTCCTGATAAAGTAGCCCTCCGTTGGGTTGCGGGGCGCGAGGGAGGATGTCGCTTTTTCGAGGGTACCCAATTAGGTTATCTCACTCGCTTTCGGCCGAAAACGGCGACGACGACGACGACGACGACGACGACGAAGATGACAACGACGAATGGCAGTTGAATAATTTATTGGCAGTTGGTTTCGCTGCCCGCGGGGAGAAAGTTGCTGAATTACGGAGAAAATGGCCTGTAAGGGTTCTGGTTAGGTGGATGTGATGAGTTTCAATTTGAGTTCCGTGCGGGTATTTCAGCTGTAGGTTTTGAATTTCACTGTACCAGAATTATGGAAGAGAATTGTCAATTGTCGTTATCGTCAGTTTTGCACTGCTGCCTCATTTATGCCGTTATTTACAATCAAGTTACTTAGAGCTTCATTCATCCTGACCGTAATCCGAACAGACAGATCCAGGTTGAAACTAAATCGCATTCAGTCCATAGACTTGCACACGCTCGCTCATTACCGAGTGATTGCATTGCCTGCCCACATAAATCTCTTCCAACATTCAAACTGCGGGCATCTGCGTGATTCTAGTGCGGTGGCCATTCAAGTAACATGAGACACATTAATACCCATCCAGTGATGAACTAGAGCGTGGTGATTGGCTCAGAGAAGCATTCAGTGAACATCGACTAACTTCGCTCGGTAATCAAACTGCCTGTACTAATATTCATTGGATGCGCTGGACATCAGGAAGCTATTTCTCTTTAATTCGTTGCCATATCTAATCAATTGGCAGCTGGCCATGGCCATTAGGGTGGTTCAATGTATCGATTTGGTCCAACTCCACTCGATGAATATTCAATCTTTAACACATTATTCTCTCAAAATTTGAGTTCATTTGGTTGTGAACTCCAAATTCACTGCACGGCCGCAAATTGAACTCAATGTGAGAGTCCACTTTACTCAGTCGCAGGGGAACTACCACTCAGTTTCGTAGAAAGTGGAGTTACTAATAGACTGAGTAACAATACTTGTTGGAAAAGTGAGTCGCAGTTCCTATGCAACTGAGTAAAGTAAAGTGGACTGTCACATTGAGTTCAGTTTGCGGCCGTGCGGACGTTTGAAGTTTATTTGAGAATTACCAAAAAAACCAAACGTTTAGAAATGTTAGAAAGGTTTGATATCTTAGCATACGAAAACATTTTCCAGCAACAATGTTGCCAGAGACCGCTTCTCGATTGAACATTGTCTCAGTAAGATATAAATTATTGAATTACGTTTATTTAATTACGACGTTTTTGTCAGAAGATCCGTCAACTATTCAGCAGGCAACATTGAGGTGTCCGGTGAGAAGAATGGAGCCAAAAGCTAAGACTACTATGCCATACAACAGGCAACCAGTGCTGCCTTAAAAGGTTTGTATATAATAATGTGTTTCAGAATATAAAAAGCCCAGAAATCAATCAATTACCTATTTTTTTGTCGAATCGAAATGACCTGAAATTTTTGGAGAATGCTCAGGACGGAATTTCGAATCGATTGAGTGGGGTGAAGCTAAATCGAAACTTTGCACCACCCTAATCGGTCGGGGGCCGCATCAACCGGGAGCCGACCATTAGTGACTGTATCTATTGCGTTCTCTGAAAATTAAGGAACTCAAGGGGTGCGGTGACCTCGATCGTCAGCAATGAGACTCAGTGGGTGCCATAACTTTTTTGAAATCAATTATCAAAGTAAGCACAAGTCAGCTGCCACTACTCGGCTGACTTGGTCTGTAACACGTGAAACGCAGAAGAACCCCGAAGGGGCGCAGAACGTACGATAAGATAATGAACTTGGAAGTGGGTTGATTTTGTACCCTCGAGGGATGCGGTGGTGGTTGGAATTAATTGCTTTTGTTGTCGGTGTGACGGTATGGTAGCCGCAGAATAGAGAATCGTGAGAGAGATAGAGACAGTTGAATCATTTAATGTTGATTCGTTTAACGGCTCTTGATGTAAGCTGAATTCTTGTGTCATTTAGAAGACACATTAATCAATTTACTGGATGAGCTTCAATGAGGGTTCAGCAGGTAGTCACGCTGTATAATGTCCTACAGATAAGATTTCAATTTCATTAATGTTATATTTCACATTATCTAATAAGACGTGCAATCTTGTCAGAAGTGAAAACCATAATGGACTTTATTAGGATAGTTGTTGTTTCAAATATTATTGTGCGCGGATTCCCGATAGCAGTGTAAGCAGCTTCAAGCTGTAATTTTATTCCAATTTTGAGTATGTTCACTAGGTTATCAAATTATACTCACAAATTCAGTGCGACAATCCAAGTAATATAAATACAAACGAAATTCCAGGTACGAAATTTAGGCCTGTGAATAATTAATGGGAACTTAAAACTACAAGCTTCAAAACAAATCAAATAAAGCTATGAATTTACCTCACCGTTAAGAGGTACCGGTGTTCCAATTCAACTTAATAATTAAAGTTCAGATTCCAAATATTTTGTGCTGTGTACAACTTTTAGGTTAGATATAATTTAAGGCGTACTAAATGTTATTTAACTAGTTACTTAGCAAGCGAACGATTCCACTTTGGTAAAAAAAAACCTTCCCTAACAGCTCTGTTTCACAATTGTGGGATAAATCCAATATGTTAGATACTAAATAACTAATAGTATATGAAGTCGATTCTAGAAACGCACTTTATATACTCTGCTCGTGTAGTGTATTGTTTCAGTTTGTAAATATTTACGTTTCATCTCCACTGAACTCAATTCGCCCTCCACGACATGGTTGCTGACCTGCTGGTGGTGGCAACATTCTCCCCCCGGTGAAATCTGTAGTGGCTATGGTTCCATCTACTCCAGTCACCTCCAGCACAGCCAGCTTCGAAACTGGTCGCCGAAATATACCATCCGAAGTTTTCACGACCGCTTGCCTAACGATACCATCCTTTCCAGTGATCACCTCCAGTATCCGACCTCGAATCCACTTGTTTTTCCTGGTATCATCCAACACCAGTGCCAGGTCTTCCACTTTCAGATTCCGCGTCTCACCAAACCATTTTGTCCACTTAGTGAGAGCTGGCAGGTACTCCTTAACCCAACGTGACCAAAATCGATCCAAATGCTGTTCCATGATTGTTTCAGTATCACGCTATTGCTTCTGGTTACACTGGATTGTTCCTTTGATCCCGATGAACTCCCGAGCAGGATATGGTTAGGAGTAAGGGCTTCTTGCTCCTCAGAGTCTAGTGGTAAATACGTTGATGGCCTGCCATTTATTAAAGCAATGTGTGCAAAGATTCATCATCCATTCGGTCGTCATTGTAAGAAGCGCCAATGGCAGCTTTGATCGACCGCATCATCCTCTCCCATGCTCCACCCATGGGTGGAGCACCAGGAGAAATGAAACGCCATGCCGTTGTGGTGCTCGTGAAGGTTCGGATCAGTCCCGTGTTGATCTACTCCCTTAAAACTCTTTCTGCACCTCGGACATTGGTGGCATCGTCACTGTAGATTCCAAGCGGCGCACCACGACGACAAACGAAGCGGCGAACGCTTTTGATGCAGGCCTCCGTGGTCACATTGTGTATCACCTCCACATGGACAGCGCGAATGGTCAAACACGCGAAAAGAGCTATTCAACGCTTAGCTCTACGCCTACTAATTTTCTCGGTGAGTGGTCCCAAATAATCCAGTCCTACATAACTTAAAGGGCGGAAATATGGAGATAACCTGGCCGATGGCAAGGCTGCCATTTGAGGAATTTGAGGGATTGCCTTTTTCATCTTGCAATATTGACAATTTCTGACTACCTTCCTTACTTGTGCTCGTAGATTTGGGACATAGAAGAGTTGGCGAACTTCTACTACTGTTTCATTGTTCGCATCCAACTAATTTCGGTGCTGCCGGTCGATGATCAGGTGAGTTTGGCAATATAATAGGAAACTTGAGATCTCTAGAACCGCAAGAATTCTGTCCATTCGTAAGACGCCTACTTCGTCTACGGCCAGCGTCAGTTGATAGATTTTGCTGGTCTTCTCAAGCGAACGACGATCAGTATCAGCTACCGGTTGTTTCCTTGCTAATGTTGCCATTTCATCCGGAAAACTCTCCCACTGTAGCAACCGGATCAACGTTTTTTCAGCCTTCTGCAGTTCGCTCTGTGAGAGATCACCCGCTTGACGATCAGCGTTCCTTTTCGAATTAGCGATAAATCGATGAACGTAGGCCATCGAACGATGCAAGCGATTCCAAGACGAAACCCGATTGACATCTACGATCAGTTCCGGATTCAATACCTGTAGATGCATGCAGCACGATCGAAGCTCCTCTTTGCTCGGTTGATTCAGATGATGCGGTATTTCCCAGTCGAACCATTCATTCTCCGGTTTACGAAGGAATTCTGGCCCACTAAACCAAATGCTATGAGCGTTGAAGTAGGGACCAACCCCCCATTTCGAGGCTTCGTCAGCAGGATTCTTCTCTGATGGCATCCATTGTCATTCCATTTGTTGCGTGCATTCCTGGATTTCACTCACCCGATGTGCAACGAAAGGGTGAAATTTCCAGGGATCCGCATTGATCCAGCTTAACGCTACTGTGGAATCAGTCCACAGGAACTTCTTAGACACCTTGACGGTATGACCACTTTCAACGAACTTCATCAGACGGGCTCCTTGCACGCAAGCTTCCAGCTCGAGCCTAGGGATTGTCATTGGCTTTAAAGGTGCAACCTTTGGTTTTACTGCAACCAAAGCAACTTCGGCTTTTACATCGATGTTGATGATGCGTAGGTATGAAACGCATGCGTAGGCAGCCGGGCTTGCATCGACAAAGGTATGGAGCTGAATATCTTGCAGGCATTCTTAAGAGATATTCTGCAAATAACTGCGAGGGATGCGCTCATCATCAATACTTCTGAGCATTGCGGTCCGCTTTTGCCATCGCTCAAACGATGATTTATCGATTGGGTCGTCCCAACATGATTTTGAACGCCATATATCCTGAAGGAGAATTTTCCCATGTACCACATACGGTGCTACTAAACCAAGCGGGTCAAACAGTGTCATTAGGCATCTGAGCCCCTGCCGTTTTGTTGGTACTGCGCCACTTGCGATAAGTCCAGTGATATCTGCTCTCATCTCGGTAGAGTATTTTAACTCGTCTTTCACCGTTAGCCAACACATGCCAAGAACCCTTTCTATTTCTTCGCCATTCATTAGTCCAATATTCTTCAAAACGTTCTCTTTAGGTTCTCCCGGATAAACTGGAATCTCTGCAACGTTTGATCCCCAACAACGAAACTCCAACCCGTCCCTCTCCGCCACAATAGCTTTCACCCCCCACGCCACTCGCTTCGTTTCCTCGACTGACAGTAAGTAAACTAGATAGTCAATCATGGAAAGAAAGAAATTCTTTCGTTCCTTTTGGGATGGAATGTGTTTGAATGGTTTTCTTTCAATTTTAATTTAAAGTGTTCTTGCAGTGGGGGGAAGGCAATTCCAACAACTTCCCCGACGTCCATACCCAAGTAACAATTTTAGTTTTATTCCAGCCGTACAGCACTTCTCCGGCTTTGTTGATAAAACTACATTCAAAACTGTTTTGTCAACCAAAACCTCCTCTATGCTTCTTTAAAGCCGAAATTTGTACAAAATGGCCCACTCTATAGACGGTTGTGAAAACAAGTTTATAAAACCTTTATAAGAACCTAAAGATTTTGAAAATGTTCTAGTGATAGATGTTATGACCACTTGAGAACCTTCATAAAACCTATTGGCTGCCATGAAAACCAGAATGCGGCCAAATGACCACAGCTGTCAAACTTCACTGTGAAATCGAGGTTGGTTTTTGTTGTTCTGCTTTGTTCGATTCTTTGGTCTTCTGATTCATTTAGCAGTCAAAAAAAAAGGTCTAGTGTCGTAGGAAATTTGGTTTGATAGCAAAATATCCAAAACAAATTGAGTTTTTTACGGCGTATCATGCTCCAAATTATATGCGCAATTATTTTTATGGTGAATATTGGCACGGTAAGAGCCAAAAATTAATGCGCCTCGGAAATTATGCGAGTTTACAACAACATAAATCAAATTAAAACAAATCTATTCGATAAATTAATCATGAATTTCCTGAAAAGTGCTTAGAATTGGATGAGATGATTAAAAGCATGCCGAAAGTTGTCTCTGATTTACAGTTTATTTGCAAACCATTGAAAATTTGATGCATTTATTTTTCCACATTTCAATTATTTCGTATATTTCAATATGGCGATTGGAATAAAATCACAGTTTTGCCATAAAGCCAATTTTTCTACCCAATGACTATTATAAAACTATTTGGTCTTATGGCGACTTCCATCAATGCCAATTTGCCGTTTAATGCATTTACTGGAGGCAAAATGGTTTTAAAATGCTTTTTCAACTGACCATCATAAGATAAAATCAATGAGTCTTAAAACGGCATTTCAATACAGCATTTTACGAGTTCATAAAGTCGAAATAAAACCTTTGATAGGAGTAAAAGGAATTTGAGAAACAAGGTTTTAAGATCGTTGTAAACAAGCTGTGTAGGATCTCATAAGCCTGACTAAAATATGAAACCTATTGGCACCTCTTGGTGTCATAATAAAACCAAATTGATTTCAAGTGGCTTTCATAAAACCTTAATAAAACTTAATAAAGCAGGATGGCTTTGGCAATGTTACTTGGGACTACGATGATTCTTGAAACCAATGGAAGGTCCAATCACAATACTACACAACATAAATATTTATAATAAAATCCTACACTAATTAAATGTGAATAAAATAATATAACATGATTGATTGATACACCTGGCCTGGCCTCACAGTTCATGGGAATACCTTTTTTTTCCTCCGAAGTAAGCTGTTCTATGCACATCAGTCACGCTTGTGTAATCCTAACCAAGAACGTTATCATTAGCTTTTTTTTTTTTTTTTTCTAAACCATTGCAAACAAACACACCCAGAAGGTTTTTCCTAATAGTCAGGCATCCTGCAATGCATGTCTGCCACTACATCTAGCGATGAATAGTTCAATCATGCATCTCTAAACAGAAAATGATAGGCCATAACAAGGTTGTCAGAAAGCTGCTAGGAATAAAATCTTGGATAACAACATAATCATACTCTTTTAAGAGTAAATTATTTAAAAAAAACCATAAACTTTTAATGATTTTGATACTTTTTTTAAGGAAAAAAGAAACAACATAGTTAGATGTAAAGAAGATTTACAATTGTCTTTGCAAATAATGGTTTGAGGGTACTTATCTTTCCATCGTACTGCGTCTGCTGGTAGCACTGGAGAATAAACCCGCGAGCTTTTGTTTGCCTAAATTTATTTATATAACAGTCACCACAAACGTACATGAAAACCTTTTTTTTTCCTTCTATCAATAGCCTCACGATTCCGACACATACATCTACACCTTCGAGAGAATCTACTATCAAACAGCTTTATATTTACTAAGATTTTAACTGCTTTCAATAACTTCAGAATACCACACACCACACCTTGAAAATCTTCCACAGATTCACAGCTGAAAATTCAGATCAATTGCAAACAAAATATTATGTGAATGTCCTTTTAAACAAAAGAAAAATAACTAAATGCACCGAACACAAAAAGGCTCAACCATTCAGCTCAACACACAGCGAGAGACTGAAAAAAAAAAAAACAAAAAACAAAAACAAAACAAAAAAACACCCCCCACCCAAAACGAAAAACAACCCCCAAAAAACCCAAAACAAACCCACCAACAACCAAAAAAAAAAAAACAAACGAATATGTTGCAAAATAGCAACACATCTCACCCCCCCCCCCCCCCACCCACAAAAAAAAAGCACAATAATGGATCTACTGCACCTCGAAATTGAATTGGAGGAGGATGAGGTACACACTTAAAGATTATGAATTTTACACGAGACGTAATTCATGTTTGTAAAATGTCGGTGAACGTAATGAAAGATTTCGTGTAAAAGTATGTCTCCTGAAACTGACACATATATGACATTTGGGTAGTGTGTATGAACGTTCATCGATAATACTATTATTTTATATTCACAATCATAAACTAGGTTAGAGATGAACGAGAAACAAAGTACATGAACAAAAATGAATGACTTCGTTCTTAAAAATGAAACATATGCAAGACTAAGTATGTAGCGATTGTTTGAATATTTAATTATTTTATCTTTACCTCCAAACTGTCAAACAGCAACTTTTCTTATGAATAGACTAGGTTGCTCATTCAAACTGAAATTGAACGCAAATAATTGATTTCATAATGTGACTTTATTAAAGATAAAAATGATCTATATTAGATTCTAGATTCAGTGATCCAGATCACAGCTCTCAGGTCAAACTATGAAGTGCTATGTCTAAGACTGTGTTTGGATAGAATGCTCCTATCAAATATAGAACTGATCTAGATTAAAAAAAGTGATCTAGTTAAAAAAACATGAGTTTTGCTGGCAATTTTGCTTTAATAGCCTGCTTCCTTCAGAAGATAGAGCCTATCTAGATTTAAAAAAAAAGTGTGTGATCTAGATAAAAAAACGAAAGGGTGAGTTATGTCAGTGACATAACTGCAAAGTTGACGTAGGACTGCTTGTTGATGTGAAAAAATTGATGTCATTGAATTAATAAATTTCTACTATACTTTATTCAGTCTAAAGAACCATGAAACCCTATGCTATTAATGTGAGGCTTTACTATTGGTTCTCCACGAAAATCTATAGAAACTGCAGTTCGGGCCGAGTAAACTGTTAATAATATTTTGTTTGTTGAATGTCCAATGTGCTTGTAAGTGTTAAATGGATACTGTATTTAAATTTAAATTTAGCGATTTACAACGAACAACCTATCCTAACACCCAGTGGGACAGTATGGACATTTTCGTAGTGCAAAAAGTTCATCTGGCTGGAGCGAGAATCGAACCCTTACTTTACATGCCAATCGCCTAAACGACGAGTGACGCTGCTAACCACTTGACCACGAAGATGACGTGGGCGATTGAATGGCCATTTTCTCCGGGACGCGGCTTTTTAAGCACCGGCATGTTGAACCGGTGCGTGGTAATGAAAATTTCGATAAACTCAAGAGAAATTGCGGTAAATCGATTTGATCGTCCTGAAAAGGACGGATTTTAGTTGTTTACAGAGGGAACACGGTTCGCGATTGGAATTTTCTTCTCAGCCTTCTTGGGCTGCAGAACGTTTGGCAGGACATCACTATGTGAAAGTCACACCGGAGAAAAGTTTGTTCAGCTTCTCGTCGTTGCGGCTAGCTGCAAGTGACGTGGGATGATTGTGGTCTTCTTATTATCACACTCCTGCTGCTTGTTGGTAGAGTGTGCTGCAGCTTAGAGCTGATATGTATCACTGATAGCTGCTCGCCATGCCGGGCCCGTTTTATATAATGGCATCGGGTACCATTACATGACAAGAAGGGGTTAACAACGAAGGCAATGCTAATCAAATTTTACAAAAGGGGACGGGCTTCAGTTGTTACGCCAGACATCAGCATGGAAATGAAATCATTAGTTTTCATTAGAGCGACAGGGTTTTCGGAGTTTAAATTCGCCTCTTCTCAACTCAGGAAATAGAAAAACGGCCCTTGTCAGGGCCTTAAACCCCGTCCAAAGAGAGTTGAGGTATGGACACACTTGTTTCTGAAACTGCAAAACAAATTAGAGCTCACATTTGATGACTACCAGCAACTAACCAAATCTACTATCTGCAACTAATCCACTATGTACCTATGTACAACTAGGAACTACAACGAACCTAACCCACCCCCTACATTGAATATGTGAATATGTGTACACATGGTCGGTCTGCCGTGTTGCAGTTCGGCTCGAATTAATATTTCGTTTATTGAATGTCCAACGTGCTTGCTAGTGTTAACATGGCGAATAGAGATTTATATATGGATACTACTAATAAAATTGACCATTTTCTCCGGGACGCGGCTTTTCAAGCAACGCCATGTTCAGCCGGTGCGTGGTAATGAAAATGACGAACAGCTCAAAAGAAATTTCAATCAAACATACTTTTTAGTTGGCAAATTGATTTGGTCGTCCTGAAAAGGACGGGTTTTAGTTGTTTACGGAGGGGGAACATGGTTCGCGATTGAAATTTTCTTCTCAATCTTCTTGCGCTGCAGGACAGCCTGGGTGTTTGGCAGCACGTAATACTACGATAAAAATAAACATTAACACCGTATTCAACTCGAGGTTGTACAAACTGAACATTGAACATAGAGCGAATTACAACGAACAACTTATCCTAACACCCAGTGGACCAGTTTGGACATTTTCGTTCTGCGAAAAGTTCCACTGGCTGGAGCGGGAATCGAATCCTCACTTCATGGCAATGAACGACGGGTGACGCCGCTAACCACTTGACCACGAAGATTATGTGGGCGATTGAATTGGCCATTTTCTCCGGGTCGCGGCTTTTTCAATGCCATATTGAGCCGGTGCGTGGTAATGAAAATTTCGATGAGCTCAAGAGAAATTTCTATCAAACATACTCTTTAGTTGGCAACTTGATTTGATCGTCCTGAAAAGGACGGATTTTAGTTGATAACATGGTTCGCGATGGAAATTTTCTTCAGTCTTCTTGGGCTGCATGACACCACTCTGTGAAATGGCCACAATGGAGAAAAGTTTTTTTCAGCTCATCGTCGTTGCGGATGGCCAGCTGCAGGTGACGTGGGATGATTGTGGTCTTCTTGTGTTCACGGGCGGCGTTTTCTACCAACGTGCTCCGAAAACACGTCTGTCGCATACGGATGCACAGCGAGAACTGATGATTGGTCGGTCGTCCCCACATGTTTGATAATCGCTAGCACGGTAACTGTGGCAGTATGAACCAATCAGAGCGAGGCGCAAATATGATGTCATTTTCGACCAATAGCTATGTGCGTTTAGACATGTTTCTTATAAGTACTTTTTAGCTAGTTTAAACAACTGTAATGAATTAAATTTGCTACAGGGATTCAGCTTTGATGTTCTACTTTGCGAATGAAATACTTATCGTAAAATTTCAGTGGGCCAGAGAGGAGATATTATCTTTCTAAGTCTTCAAACCCGCGTAACGCTTACGCTTTCAGAAATTTTAGAACGGTGCCCCTATACAGGAATACAAAAGAGAGACGTAAGTCCTACGTCAAAAAACTGATGCCAAAAGATTGATATTATTCACATGAACAACTTTGCGCAGAACATCAAACCTCTATAACCTAAATTTGGAGAGTTATGCGGTTTTTTCCGTCAATTCGTATGACCTGCCCCACTGTGGGACGCAGAGGTAAGCACGGTCTCAAACAACAACAATGGTTACACTTATATTCCTTTCCCATACCCATCTGATTGCAGAGACGTGGCCGGTACCGTTATTGAGCATTAAAATATAAAGTCACGAGTTCGAATCTCACCCCCCGACAAGTTACGAAATGCCCAAAAGAGGTGTTTGAGTGACTACGACGGGAGATGAACCAGCTTAAGGCTGAAAATCTCGATAATCAAGAAACAAAGCATTGAAATATAGAACCAATTATACTTATACAATGCACGGTCAATCCCAGCCACATTCAATTGATCCATTGCACAAGTTCACTAATTCTGATCAATTACGGAATAGCAACCAATTGATGTGTGTAGTTAGCCTAACCTAAGCTAAGCTAAGCTAGCTAACAAAAATGTTGTAAAGCGTGTCCCACATCAAATTGCCTCACGGCAAAAAAAACGCTGTAGAAAATTACCTAGTTGACCGATCCTTTTCAAACTTTCAGACTATAAAATATAACCTATTAGTAAGCTCATTCAACTTCAATACCATAACCGTACGCTCGCAGCTCACGCATTAAGTTCTGTAATTTAGGCCTATAAGTTTATCATCAATATTGTTGAAATTAATGGAAAAACTTATTGATGAATATGTTAAATCTGAGATACTAACCAATAATCCATTATCAAAAGCAAAATTCGCTTATCAGACAGGTAAATCAACTATAACAGCCCTTCACATTCTAGTTAAAAAAATAGAAAAGTCCTTCACTGCTAAGCAAATTCTGTTGGCAGCGTTTCTTGACATCGAAGGTGCTTTTGATAATGCCTCCTTCCACTCGATGATAAGAGCAATGAGAAATCGTGGCTTCAACAATAAAATAATTAATTGGATTGTTGAAATGCTATCCAAAAGAGAAATATCAGCAAATCTTGGAGGCTCAGAGGTGAAAGTAACTGCTGTAAAAGGCTGTCCTCAAGGGGGCGTCTTGTCTCCCCTCCTATGGTCTCTTGTTGTTGATGATCTCCTTGTAAAACTAAAGTTTAAAGGATTTGAAATAATTGGCTTTGCGGACGACATTGTCATTATAGTCCGGGGTAAATACGACACTATCATGTTTGAGAGAATGCAAATAGCATTATCATACACACTATTGTGGTGCAAAACCGAGGGATTAAATATCAATCCCAAAAAAAACGACAATCGTACCTTTTACTAAAAAACGGAAAATCTCCTTCACTGACCTTAAACTAGGAGGCGTTAAACTGTCTTTATCTTCAGAGGTCAAATATTTAGGCGTAACTTTAGATAAGCATCTTTGCTGGAACAGTCATATTGACCAACAAATACGAAAGGCAACCAATGCCTTCTGGATCTGTAAAAGAACTTTTGGAAAGAAATGGGGCCTTAAGCCTAACATGATTCACTGGATATATTCAACCATAGTCAAGCCCAGAATCACGTATGCCTCGCTTATCTGGTGGCCGAAGACTAAACAGATAAAGGCTCAAGAGAAACTGAACAAGCTGCAAAGGCTTGCTACTATCTCTATAACTGGGGCAATGCATAGTACTCCTTCAAAAGCACTAGATGCTCTACTCAACATTCTTCCTTTAGATCAATTTATACTACAGGATGCGGAAAAAAATGCTCTAACGCTCAAACGGTCCATGAATTTCTTCGATGGAGATCTTATTGGACACTTGAGTATCCTAAAAGAGTTTTCGATAAATCCTTTAATATTGATAAGTGAAGATTGTATGCTTAGGAGAAACTACTTCAATCATAAATTCACAGTCCATGCAGCTACTCGTGCTGATTGGGATAAAAGAGAACCGGGTTTTCGTCCGGGCTCAACAATCTTCTATACAGATGGTTCAAAGCAAAATAGTTTGGTAGGGGCTGGTATAACTGGTCCTGGGATAAACTTGTATGTGGCAATGGGAAAATATCCCACAGTGTTTCAAGCTGAAATATATGCCATACTGGAATGTGCATCAATCTGTATGAAAAGAAATTATAAAAATGCAAACATATGCATTTGTTCAGATAGCCAAGCAGCTCTGAATTCTTTAAAGTCAAAAACATTCACATCTAAACTGGTGTGGGAATGCGCAAAATTTTTACAGAAATTGTCCTGTCGCAATATGGTTAACCTCTATTGGGTTCCTGGTCATTGCGGAATTGAAGGAAACGAAAAAGCTGATCAGATGGCAAAAATAGGGTCATCCATGCAATTCATAGGGCCCGAACCATTTATTGGTTTATCTTCTTGCGCCTTAAAAGTAGAACTAAAGAACTGGGAAAAGGACAAAGTACAGGCTATCTGGAATAGTACCTCCAATGCCCGGCAATCCAAACAGTTCATTAAGCCTAACGCTTCTCATACGAAAAAGTTACTTAAACTTTCGAAAAACGACTTGAGAACATACACTGGTTTGATAACTGGACATTGTCCGAGTAAATATCACCTGAAAATCATCGGTAAACTTCATGAAAATAAATGCCGCTTTTGTGGATTAGAGAGTGAAAGCTCTAAGCGACTGTGTTGCACTATTCAATAAACGATGCAGATTTTTTGACAAGGGGCTCATTGAACCCTGTGAGGTCTGGAACGCTGCTCCCAATCAAGTAGTACACTTCATAAGAAATGTAGTACCTGCTTGGGAAAATTGCCTACTGCCGTAGTGGTAGTTACTCCAAATAGTAACTTACCATTGCGACAATATGGCATAAATAAAAAGGAGGACACGCCACAATAAATCAAATCAATGGTCGCAGTGGCAATACGTCCCCAACAAGGAAAAAAAATGTTATAAAAAACACAGGGCTGCTTCTTCCCCCACAAACACCCCCTCTTTCTTCATTTTTTCCTCAATTTCCCCTCTTTGGATACAAAATAAGAGGCACAAGAACACCCACAAAAGATCAAGGCCCCCTTTCTTCCCAAGAACAAACGCTTCTGTAAACACTCCTTGACTTAGATCTCCCCGTTTACATTCCCGGTGAGCAGATCGCTTGCCAAATCATGTATTATTGGCAAACTTTGAAAGTTTCTTCTACCTTACTTCCTCCGGAACATGAAAATTGTGCTAGGCGGTGAAGAACAGTAGCCCCGGAAGCTGCCGGAAGTCCGCCTTGATGAAGTCTCATCCTAAATGATTAGACAATGAGGCTTCGTCAGCATCTGGGTGTACAGTTTTCGGGCCCGCGACTTTCCCACTGTATTTTGCCAATCGTCGCGATTTGGATCCTTCTGCACTTTGTACGTATGCAGTCCCTCCCGGTGCTTGGCTCTCGGAACGAAAGATTTGGACAGATTCAACTTTTTGGCAACATCCCTGACCAAAGCATTGGGATTCCGCTTTAACGCTTTCACGACACGCTCGTGATCCTGATCACTAATAGAACATACATTCTGGCCGCATTTCTCCTTCCGTTCGGTGCTCAGAGTTTCGTAGTAACGTTTCATCATACAACTCACCGTTGACTGCACGATTCCAAGTTGAGTATTTTCCAGGTGCTTGCGCAAAATCAATTCGCGACGTTGATTTACGGGTGACGCCATTTTTGCCAATTTTCGAAAAACTGACAGTGATTAAAATACAAAAAAAAAAACACTAAACTAATTCTACTCAAATTTTCAAGAGAATATACCCTATGGGAAATTTTCTACAGCGTTTTTCCCGTGATGCAATTTGATGTGGGACACCCTTTACTTTACCATATATCAAGAAAACGTTGACATTAGTTGATGGACTGTTTGAAAACAAAAACAATCCTAATTCAAGTTTAAAGGTGAAAATGCGATTAAATTTCTTTTTTTTTTTGGCTCTATTATTAACAATGTCTTTATCCGTTTTATCCTACCAACCAAGGAGTAACAATTTCATAACTGAATTTTATGTGGGAGATGAGATTTGTGATCTCGAAGTTTCACGCTAAGGCTTACTTGTATCTTAACCTTAACCAATCTTAACTATCAAAAACTCCTTACGTGTCCTGTATGGTAGCAACTTCGAGAAAGAAAAAAACAATCGCGCAAAAACTGAATAAGGTGTACTATTGTTTCCATTCCGATGGATTTTGTTCCTACAGTCATAACGGGCCATCGTGATAAAAACTGATTCTATTGTCCGTTTTTTGTAGATAGGCTCAGAACTAAGAAGTGGGATGGTAATGTTCCGCTTTCTCTGAAACGATTGTGCAGGCGATACATTGCAGATTGAAGATTGCTCAGCAAGACAACAAAAGGTTGCCATGGTATTCCATTTAGGGAAAACAAAGAATTTTTCTAAGGTAACTAGAGCGAGATACCTTTCCTCTAGCAAATGCCAGCAGATAGGTTCGTGTGACGATGAGCAAACAGTCCACATTCCGTTGAAAATGTGGGCTCAAGAACCTTTGTCGCTGCGTCCAGAGGCAAACATGTTTTGCGGCAGTAGCATATTGTGATTGTTTCAATGCTCAAAGGCCATTGGAAAGGCAGAGTAAATTCCAACTGCACGTGTTGTGTTTTCTGGATAGAAATCGTTTCATTGTTGCTAACCCAAGCCGGATCCACTTGTTTCCGGGGAATGGTGTTGGGATATATGTTGTTGAAAAGTACCATTTCGCATAGTTGAACCCACGCCGGGATATAAATTGCCATAAAAACCTTGAATTTATTTCAAACATCTTCGTCGCGTGGGTAATTCGCTTCTTGGTTATCCTTCGCTTATGTTCCCCTCCTCTTGGAAATGCAGCCATGTGTGCCTGTTTATGTAGGGTAGTTCACTTTTGGAGGGACCGTTTTTTTTTCTCACCGTCTCAGAACTATTTCGAGAGATATCGATTTACACATAGTTATCTAAAAAAAGTTAATCTTGGATCATTATACAGGATTACGGGATGCAATGTCCGCCTAGCCTCTTCATTCGACCTATATGCCAAATATGTCATAAATTCAGCGAAAATGGACAAAATCATGATGATTAATTCATTTTGAAGTTATAAAGCCATTATTCTTCGATTTATAGCTGTACACTTTTGTCAGATTCTCCATTTCCTTAACATTTTTGCCGCCATGTTTTCAGTGATTAGGCTGAATAGTTCATCTTTTCCAATTTCAAATTACTTAAATTGAACCAATTTAGTTCATTTGAAGCTGTTATAAATTAACTTTTCATATAGAAAATTCAAGGGACAGATTTTATTGTATGTTCCTTATCATGTTTATCATATAGTATAAGGTTGGTATTGGTACAATTTTCAATGATAGTGTATAACTAGTTTTTTTTTGCAGCTTAATTACTTTATAGGCCAATGGATAGGATGAATAGGATGAATAATGTAAATACCCACTGCATATTAGGCTGACGTAAGAGACACATACCCTATTTATTAGGCCACAAAGTTTGTGCTGACGGTTGACACAACTTCTAGGAAGTCCAAAGAAGACTAATTCACCCTATCAAAGCAACAGAGAATCCAAGCATGCAATGCCGGAAAAGCGTATGAGCCTTCCAGTTTGCCTATAGCATCACGACAGCGCAGCAGACAGGAGATAAGGAGATGTTTCAACCACGTGAAGAATGATGGTGTTTTTTTTTTGCGAAATGCTTGGATGCAGCCGGGATGGCAGTTTCACGTACGTCGTGTAACACATGATTAAACCTCATTCATCATTCATTATCTTCATTTGTAGGTTAGCTTCCAAGAATGATAATCCTTTTCGGATGGTTGTTGATTGTGAATGAATGGTATTATGAGAGCAGTTCAAAGCTCAATTTCTTACCACTGGAACGGCACTATGTTGTTCAACAATAATTCAAAAAAATATGTGAAAAACAGTCGTCTTCATGCTCAGTTTGGGAAAACACAAATTAATTACGAAGTGAGGGAGCAGAGAATCTAATAAAAAAGGATTTCCTGGCAACCCTTATAACCACATGAAACCGAAAAAAAAAGTCAATACAAATTCTGACCCACAGAAGGATTCAATGTGAAGCGGAAAGGAAATCTTCAATTTCGAATTATTCTTGTTCAAATCGACAACGGAATCCTTTTCCACCAGCATGGCTGAAGCTTTCTTTTTCCGACTCAAGAAGCAGTTAGCTTGTAACTGATGTTTAACTGGATCTGTTGGCAAACATGCCTCTAATGCTATCCACAGAGCTTGTGTAAATCCTTTTTGAGCACATAAGCGTAGTACATCGAATTTGCTGCGATGCATGCCTGCTGAACATTGTTCAGTGAACAACCGCAAATAGCATGCTTCCACTCAATCTGCCTGTATGTCCTTTTGAGTTCATCTGTCTGAATGGCTCTTATCTCACGCTATACTGCAATTATGTTTTTTTCTCTCTCTGACAATCATATACTTTACCACCCACTGCAGTGAGCGTAGATTTTCTGGAGTTGTACTTACTTATCGAAAAATCTGGTGCTCTGATGAATTAGGGCTGCTATACAGATGTAGGCGATACACTTTTTCACTCGGGGAATGGTACACCACGTTCTGGCGATTGGAGCATGGCAAACGTACACGTACCTGTATTGAGTGTGAAAGGAAAGATAAAATTCAATAAACGGTATGAAGGGAAAATGAAAATAATGGTAACATCTTGGAAAGTTGATAACGAGATTTTCGAGTTATTGTTTTGCAGGATTTTGCTGACAATTTTCCATGCGGGAGGGATAACTGGTAAAAACCCGCCGACACATGGTTACCTTAGGGAGGATTTGTCTATGGTTTTGCTCAAACCTCAATGCTAGGATTCGGGGATTTTAGTTGACAAGCCGCTAGGTTATCGAATTTGATGCTTCGCGACTTTAATATGCTGTGCGATTAAGGGCTTCGTTCACCGAATTGGTTTGGATCTGGGCTTTTTAGACACTTGATTGAATCCTGGTGAGTGTGTGCTTTTTAGTTGAATACCTGTAACTAGAAAATGAGAAGAAAGATTAGTAATTTCCATTTAATTCTTGACAGATTCGCGTATTTCGTCTACAATGTCCAGACTTCTACAGTGTCGTGTACTAATACTCGACTAATACTTCAGTCGAGTATTAGAACACGACACTGAAGAAGTCTGCACATTGTAGATAAAATACGCGCGTTTGTCAAGATAAGGAATAAAGGTAGTTGGAATTAAATGGAAATTACTAATCTTTTTTCTCATTTCCTAGTTTTAGACGCTTTATTGTTGACTGCATACCTATGTAGAAGCCTCGCAAGCCTAAATCATCTTAATTTGCAAGCGCATAGGAAACAGTGAGCAATCATAGACCGGGAACCGAGAAAAAAGGAAGTCTATTGGGAAATTAGAAAATGTATCGTTGAAAATGTATCGTTATCCGAATAGAAAATTGATCATTATGGATTGCTTTTTTAGCTGTAACGTAGACAATTTCACTGCACAAAAAAACAGAAGAAAATTGATGAAACGTCAACATGAGATTTCAATGATTGCTTGGGTGGCCTTCTCAGAATAACAAAGTAGACTTAACTGTATAAATATTCAGTTTCATCTCAATAGCATTCATTAATAGAATTCTCACGAACAGTGACAGTTTTAGGGCGCTTGAAACAAGTAATAATTGATCGTAATGTATTTGAAGTAGTATCTTTTTAATTTTGTCGAACTCAATATCGGAGTCCTCTATGAAAAGCGTTAGTGTGGGTTGAGTTATTTCCTTTTAATGTCGTTATAATTGCTTATCATTTGACAGATCCCCGTATTTCGTCTAATACTTGTAGACATCCTCAGTGCCTAGTGGTGTCTGAGTACCTAACCGGAAAATAAGCGGTAATTAGAATGAACTCAGAATTAATTTTCTTCTTCTACCTTATATGTAAGTATTTCAAGCTAATTGCGTCACAATTAGCTTATTGCGTCACAGATAGCTTATTACTTGCTCTCAACTTTGTGTTCTAAATGCGCTTCTACAGATATTAATTGAGAGCTTTCGATGCCAGATACCATTTATTCAAGAATATGATTGTATGACAAGTACAATCATACCCTAAGCCCAGGAAGTCGAGAAATTTTCCAAACTTTCCTTGACCAAACCGGGATTCGAACCCAGCCATCCTCAGAATGGTGTTACAGCAAATTCCACAAACTGAGCAGTTCTGGCGGAGCTTTAATGAGAGATAAAATTAATACGTTCCACACCGCCGCAAATTCTATGAGCCAAACATTTATTTAAAAAAAAATCACTACATCGTGAAGGAAGTTCTCATCTAGCACCCAGAAAATCGAATAGTCTTGAAATAAGTATTTGAAATTCATAAGTTTCTCTCTGAAATTGTACGTAGAATATGCCAAGAATTCTTTGCACTAAATATATGCTTTTAAATAGTGTTTCATAAAATCACATTCATGTGAGTCTCATCTAAATTCTCAATGATACTTTTATCAATGACTTTAAAGGATTCTCCCAGAAATCTCTTTCAATTTCTCATAGATTTTCTTGCAAACTAATAAATTAAAATGTGAGTATTGTTCTGAATAAAAATGTTGCTTCCATCCAGTGCTCTCTCCTCCGCGTATTACGTGTTCATTGAATAGGTAATGAATTGTTTCGTGTGAAAATATTTTATTATCTTCGCGAATGAAGCAAATGAAGCACAACGCTAAGCTACCATATGCTATAATTTTCTGAATAAATAGTTTTTTCTTTTTTTTTTTTTTCTCCCTCTCCCTCTAATTTGATACCTGCGTTTTTCTTATTTATTTATTTATTTATTTATTTATTTACACTCTAGCAGAGAGGGAAAAAATGAATAAAAAATTGCCAGCGAAAACAATGTAGTTGTGAATCGAAGTGTGCTCGAACATGATTTCCATAATTGGAATGGTCTCACCAAATCCAACTATTCGTTGAGAAGCTTCTTTAACATATAACTTAAATTTAGCTAACCCTTCAATAATCCGAGTCAATAATTTGAAGAACTTTTGACCTCAATTATATGAGGTCGCTGGTTTTATCGTGCCCTTTGAAAGCCTGTCAAACTGGGAACATTCTTTTAGACAACTGAGAAAAACGGAGAAAAATAGGAAATTTAATATCTTTCTTCGAGTGATTACCCTGCAACTATGTTCCAGTATATTTTTTTTGAGACTAACATATATATATATATATATATATCATCAGAAAAAAGATCGAAATAAGCCGCGCTGAAAATCTGATGTTGATATTTTCACAAATTTCAAGATTCTAAACTGCAAAAAAATCAAACGTAAAAAAAAAGTTCTAACGTGCCGATTGTATGCTGTTAATTTGAAAGTTTTTCAAGTACCACAATAAGTGAACTTTTGCTTCGGAAAATAGCGGTTGCAAGCAAGCATACTTCACTTACAGTGTGATAAGCTTACGGATACCGTAGGGAAAAGGAAGTGTGCGCGGAAGTCGCTGACCGTCTGGAAGACTATCCGGTTTTCACCGTCGAACGGAAGTGCTGCTACCGGATCAAGTGGCTGTGGGCAGTTGGAGTTTGGGCTTACACTCAGTTGAAAAGAAGACGGTTCTGCCAATTAATTGCCATTTATTTTTTATCTTTTTTTACCCCCAACGCTACACAGTGGGCCTGATCGTTTTAATTTCTACAAATATTAATGTTGCTAAGAAAAATACTGCTTACAGTATTTTCCAGGATGCTTTTTATTACTGGCTGTGTAAGCGTTAGACTAGAATATAATTCAATAGATGAGACTAACATATATTTATCATCAAATATATCAAACAATGAGATATCTTAAGAAGTTAGCGACTATTCCATAGGGACAATTTAGGACAATGGATTCAAAATGTCTTTGATCGTTGATGTAAACTGCTAAAACTTGCTTTGCCATCATAATAGTTTGTTTTCATTGCACATTTGCCTTTAGCGAATGGGTATTCAATTGTTTTCATTTAATTTAATTTTCAAACATGCTCTTCCATCTATCCGTTCTCTTTTACAATTCCTGGAATCTGATTGTTTTTAATGGACTTTATCAAAATGCTAGCTGCTTATTTATTGGTTGATGAGTATTGGTTGCAAAAATTTAATTGCATTCGATTTGGCGGTTCTTGTTCATACACTATCGCTCAAAAGTTTCGAAAGGCACTTTTTATTAATTTCTTTATTAGATAGATTTTCCAGCGTTTGGTCGCTTGTGCTCATAGACAAACAAACGTGGGATGTAGGACTAACAAGATGAGGCCACTAGGCTGAGTTTCACTCAGTTTCACTCGATCCTTTGCAGTGGGGGCTTGGGGGTGGCAAGTACCATCATACCCTATGCCCAGGGAGTCGAGAAATTTTCCTTAACGAAAAATTCCTAGACCAGACCGGGAATCGAACCCAGCCACCTCCAGCATGGTGTTGCTTTGTAGCCGCGCCTTTACCGACTGAGCTAAGGGAGGACCCAGACTGTCGGCATTCAGTTTGTTTTATTCGGCAATCATTTCATTTGAACTGTGTGTAAAAAAATAAACTTCTATTAAGGGCAACAAAAACATGAGTTAATGTGATTTATTTGAAGAAAAATGCGCCATAACAGAATGGCTCAAAGTTTAAAAGGAAATCAAATTGAAGAAAAAAAAAACCAAGTTATATACATATATATAGGGAAGTGCTTTGGTGGAAGAATATATAGAATAAGAGGTTTTAAAATCGGTTACCTAGAACTGTCAACATTGGCGAAGCCTGTTTTGATTTGATTTTATAGGACATATTTGATTTATCTTTCGTGTTAAAATTTGTTATTGATTAATTGATTTTTGGTGCTTTTTTTATTTGGTTCCAACTGCTTTTTATGAAGTTTGTATGATTTTTTTAGTGGGTGACCCCGGCGTAGTGGTTAACGTCGATACCTCTAACGCCAAAGTCACGAGTTCGAATCTCACCCCCTACAAGTTGCGAAACTATTCAAAAAGGTATTTGAGTTACTACGACGGGAGATGAAACAGCCCAGGGCTGAAAATCCCGATAATCATGGAACTGAACTGACTGAAGAAAAAAAGCAGACCATCCTCGCAGTGTTTTAACTCCAAAAAACGGTACGTGAACGAATTCGTCGAAATCCTTGCATCCTGGCAATACTTTATCAACAAATATAGTTGCCAAAGATCTCGAGATACCCCGTGAAACCATCAGAAATGTACGTAAATAAGAATTGAAATTCAGAATAAAACGGTGTTTTGAAAGGACATTTGATGAAACATGCTTCATCCATTTTTGGAAGCCGCAAATGGGTTTTCAAACAGGATACTGTCCCTTTAAATTCAGTAAAAGTAACGCAGAATTATGGTCCGGCCTCTTCGCCAGACTTGATCCAATTGGACTTTTCCATTTGGGGCAATATGGAAGCAAAAATTAAGAACCACATACCAATGGGTATTGAGAAATTCAAAGCAACTTTGCTAATATGTAAAATATGGAATGAGATTTGTAAAAATATGGAAAAATATGGAATGAGATTCCTGAACAAAACATGCCGGCCGATCTCGAAACGTTCAGTAAAGCAAAAATGATTAAATTGAACTCAAAGTCTATCCTGTTATACTTTAATATGTTAGTAACAGACCACAAAAAGAACCAATAAAAAAAATGTCAATTCAAAGCAATGAAGTTTCATTTTTCTTCACCTTATTCGGCCAACCCTGAATAATGCTGGCCAGTATCATCATCTTTGGAATTTAAGAATGACATCTCTGTTGTGTTTTCAAAAGGTCTCTCTCAACTTTAGTTTGGTCGTTTTGAAAAGCTCTATGAAAATTCTATCGCAGAACAGTTAGTTGAACAGTTAGTTTAGTGCCTAAGCAACCGATGGGTCTTTGTTCAATCATCACCAACATTTCAATATGGGTGAGTTGATACCCCCGGATTGCCGCAACGTTGTTGCCCACTGTTGGAATGCTGCCGTCAAGTGTTCAATTTTAGTTTTCACTGATCATCGACTAGGCGTTTTAAACGAAGCCATGCAAGTGTGAAAAATATATCCATTTCCTTCACTGATGTACCGCTGAGTGCCTCGCCAAGCGAACCAACTGTAGGGTTTCTATTCCAATTCTCTCAACTTGATATCGTGGTCATATAGTTAACATCATGAGTCATCACGCCGACGGCCATGGTTCGAAACTCGGTGCTGTATGATACACTTTTTATGTTTGTGAGCACATCAACTAATACCACTGCACAACCTCACGCACACATTTTATTTTTCAAAGCAAAATGCTGTGTTGCATTTTTGCCCACAGCCAATGTTGCATTTTTTCTCCAAGTTACGATCCACAGCGAGAAATGAAACAAAATCATGCGAAATTGCATTACAATCATGCTTTTTTATTTTGGGTGTTGCAGTTTAGATATTATTTTAAGAACATTTATCAGAGAATGAAATAGGAAATATTAAGAATTATAGATGATTTTTTACACACTGGGAAACTTGCCAACTGCTTGACTTGACTGAATACACTTCATCATGTCGTATTGTATAAATATCATATAATATAATATAATATAATATAATATGTAATATATTATATTATATATATAATGTAATATAATATAATTAATATAAATAAGCATTAATTTTAAAACAAAACAACAATCAGAGAAAGACTATATATTACATTTTAATTGGTAGTGTAGATGCCGGCTTATCGGTATCCTTCATCTACGTTGTTCAAATTAAAATCAATATCTACTAAAGCAAATTTATCTCAACTGCACGGCACTTCACTCGGCATCTGTCGCTCTTGTCGAACGATAATGGTAATTTCACTGCTCGCTGCTATTGTGTACGTCAATTGCTTGTTTACAGCGTTATAACTGAGCACAGCAGCAGGAACCGATCCTGCTCGGAAGTGAGTGAATAATTTAGGAGGCTACTTACCTTTGTACTGCTAGTGCCAATGTTAACCAGACCGAAGCTGTGTGAAACATAGCCGGTAGAAGCTGCAATATGGAGAAAATGGAATAGATTAATTTTAGCGCCGGGTGAAATACACTAGTATAGATATCTTAATTCAAAGTCCAGGCGCTAATCAGCTATTATTTAGTTCGCATTATGTGCTCTCAGGTCGGAAAATTAGCACATTGTTCATTCATATCAGTGTTATTCGCTCTATTCCTTTATCATGTAGTAATCGAACTAAGCTCGAGCGAATGGCCTTGTAATCTATCGAAATGGTATTTGATGTTTTCGTTTCCTCCCACCCAGTTACGCGGAGTTAAGTTACCGATGCAAAAGGGAAGCAAATCAATCATTAAAAGCGGATTTGTTATGGCATGCCCGAGCTTAACGAGTAGCTAATGAATCGCGGGAGATGTGTTAACGGAGAAGTTTTTTTTTCGTGTCTTTGGCGACATACGTTTATTACTGGCATAAAAATGACATCAAAAGTTAATATCAATCGATCGATATCAATCTTGTTTTGTATTGTGGTTTGTTGCGTCATTTGTTTAGCGAATTTCTTTTACAACTGGAAGCACAGGATTACTATCTTGCATTAGTGGTCAAATGAACTGCTAGGTAGGTGCATGATGCTGAAAATCATTTAGTAATAATTAAAAAAAAATGTTACTAATACAAACATTGGGTTCCTGTACAGGAATAGAGATCTAGGTCAAAGTAGACCAGAACACACACTTTGAAATCATCATAAGTTTGTAAGGTTTCCTAATCCCAAGAATACGTTTTTCGCTCAATGAATGGTGTTACCACATCATCCTGCTCATTCAAATTTCCACTTCAGTTTCGACCTCGAAATTTTAATTAACCATCGCCTTGTTCTTGTCACGTCAAAGTTATCGTTCTGTGTCTTCCAATGATAAATAGGCTTCTTTGGGTGGACGGTTTCACGGTTGATGTTGCCCGCTAATCGCAATCGATTTTCCCCCACAAATATCATCCTGACCAAATACTTTTAGCTTAATGCTTGCTTCAATAATTAATAATTGATGCCCCGATGTTCCCAAGCCAGCTGCTAGTTTTCCTGTGAAAACGTAATGAATTTTGAAAGCAAAATTGGCGCAATTAGAAATGCGGGTTGCACTTCAAATTAAATTATGCCATAAATTTTCCCGAGAGACAAAATGAGTGCAAAATTTATGGTTCGACCTGAATCATTCACGAATCGAGCCGCACGTTCGCTGTGCACGAGTAGGTGAATCGTGGTACAATGAAAAATTCAGGCTATTCTTCAGGAAATGAATCTCGTTCGGATGCAGAACCGTTGCTAGCTTTCAGCTATTCATTTGTACACTGGTTAGCCGACAAACCAACGAAGTCAACCTGCATATGCACAGTTAGGAGTAGTATTTCGTTTCCATGTTGTTGATAACAGTCGAGCATTGATGGCGGCAAAGCACACCTCAAATGGTTATTAATTTGCCGTCGGTATTGGGAAATGCAAACTAAACCTATATATCTACATAGTTTTACCAATTGAAAGCCCGCGGTGCGCTGTCATTAATATTGCTACTTGCTATTGCAGTTATGTTTTACCTTATGATACGTTGGCAACGGTTGGCAGCAATTAACGGATATGCTACAGCCGCCGTGGTCAAATAAATCAGTTATCGATCCATGTTTTCATATTATTTATGCTTCAGTGTTGCGGTTTCTACTGGTCATATTTAATTACGTTGGATTGCAAATATTACAATTTACAGACACATTGTTTGAGAAAAACCAATAAAAGTTTGAATCAACCTTGAGTAAATTATAAACGCACCAAAAAGAACATATCGACAACAAAGACCGAATTAATAACCAACATTATCTTTCTACGAAATAATGTATCGTTAGAAATGTTTCCGGTACTCTTATCACAGGAGTTAGTATTATAATGATTTTATTCTAAAATTCTTTTATTATTTTCTTGTTCTTCATAAGCATTATAATGACTCAGTACTTGCACCTTCACGAATAGTTGAGAATAGTATATCTCATATTTTCCAAATGTCTCATAGCAACAACTACATTGTTAGAGTGCCCCTACACATTCTTAAATCGAAGCTTATGCTTAAACGATTTCAAATTAGGTCCATATAAGCTTCAAAAAATATGAATTTATTTAGTTCGACTGTGCACAACCTGTTTGAAATTTGTATTGAAAATACAATGGGAAACCTCAAATTTGTATTTGAATGACTCTAAAACTCACTAGAACAATTTGCTTTCAAACTGTTCAGCAGAAAAACAAAAATAGATAGATGTTTCGCTCATCGCCATGAGGCACCAAGAGTAGACAGTCATGTTTGCTAGAATGAAAGATATGAAGAGAAAGTGTTGAACCTACCCCGCAGTGGGATGTTTGGCAATGATAACGTCCTTGGTTCGAGTACTACTTTACCCATGCCCTTTCGCTCAATTTTCAATACTTCTATTCCATTTCCAACCTACCGTACATTAACGGAACTTTCAACACTTTCTCTTCATATCTTTCATTCTAGCAAACATGACTGTCTACTCTTGGTGCCTCATGGCGATGAGTGAAACATCTCCTTCTACATCATAATCGTTACTCCACGTTCGGAGAATACAAATATAACAATTAGAAAAAGTTTCCTTTGTTTAAACATTGCTGAACATCATTTATCAAATAAATGTAAGAAACAAAAGCTGTGAATCATTCAAGTCGCTATTGTCATATAATTAGGCCCAATCAACTATTGTTCCTGGTGCTGGCAACATTGTTTCATACTTAGTTTACGTGATTGCGCTCGTAAGAAAAGATATACCGAATATATCTGCACACATCAGTCGATAGAGGTAGTCAAGCAACGTATTCTCTGAGAAAATTAAAATCAGTAATCGAGAGATTTACCAGATATCGATTACACTAGTGTATAGCACTCTTAAGCTCGATAAGCTCATTTTTAGTCGTACGCTGATAAAAAAAATCATGGTACTGTAAATATAGTAGGATAGTGTTCATGAAGCGCCCAAATTTTTAAGTTTTGTCGTAATTTTCGGGCAGTTCTTTCCATCGGAGGTTTTAACAGAACTGTTTTGTTCAACAAAAAATGAGAACGAAAACACTATAGGTACGCGTTGTACAACTATTTACGAGCTTACAGCTTACACTTCGTGAGAGAAGCCTTTCAAAAATAGCCGAGCCCTCAATTTTATTTTTTAACTTGACTTCTAAATTATTTAGTGAGAAGTTCAACTCTGTTAGCTCCGAAACTTGGGGCCAATAGTTATGGAAAAGTGCGCGACGTGATGCGATTAATAGTGATTCTTATTTTCACTACGACAGAAGGAAAGTTGTTACCGGAAAGTACGCGGTGCGATTGTGAAACCGTTCTTTTTTTCGTAACGAAAGTCCGGAAAGCTTTTGCTGGAACGAAAATGGATTTCTGCAAGGTTGGCGTCATCCGGTTAAACAACAAGAACCACCGTTCATGGGCCTTCAAGGTGCAGATGCTAATGATGAGGGAAGGTACGTGGAGCTACGTTAATCCGGGTGTGGCGCCAGCACCGGTCACTTCAGTTTGGACGGAAGGCGATTCCAAAGCACGTGCCACCATTGCCTTGTTGGTGGAAGATAATCAATATAACCTCATCATGTCAAAGGCCACAGCGAAGGCCACATGGGATGCTCTCAAATCTCACCACCGAAAAGTGTCGCTGCTGAAGGAAATTTGCAGTATGAACTACCGCGAAGGTGAGAATATGGAAGAGTTTTTGTACGGCATGGAGGTGCTCTATTCTCGGCTGGAGAACTCGGGCGAAAAATTGACAGCGTACATGCAAGTTGCCATGATTTTGCGCAGCCTTACGAAGGCATTCGATGCTCTTACCACCGCTTTGGAGAGCCGGTCAGATCATGAGCTGACGATGGAGCTTGTACGAGCAAAGCTCATCGACGAAAGCGAAAAGCTGTACGGCGGTAAAGTTCAGGAGGAGCGTGTGTTGAAGGCGAAAAACGAAGCTAAACCGGCAGGTGTGTGTTTCTTTTGCGGTCAAGCCCGACATACGAAGCGGGAGTGCAAGGAGTTCCTGACACGGAAAAATGCCGTGTTAGGAACTCCAGCTTAGGGACAGTGAAGACAGAAAAAAGAAAAAGAATAAGCCGAAGCAGGAAGAAAAGGTGAATCCAGTGCGGGAAAACGACACGAGATCGTTCACGTTCATGGTTCGTCGGCATGAAAATCGTAACGTTGCTCATTCGTGGTTGGTCGACTACATGCTACATCGCACATGTGTAGCGATAAGAGTGCGTTCACAGTAATCGAACACGGGTCGCGTTCGAGTGTTGTCGTCGCGGATGGTAGCGAGAACCGCGTAGAAGGTGTTGGCGATTGCTTAATCAAGTGCGCGGATGACAGTGGAGAGACAATTGAACTTACACTGCGGGGTGTACTGTATGTGCCCACCCTAGAGGGAAATATGATTTCGATTGGAACGCTCGCGTCGAAAGGTGTCCGTGCGGTTTTTGGTGATACCGGTTGCAAACTCGTCTATGAGAGTATGACGGTCGCAATTGCGGGTAAAGTGAGAGACATGTATTGGCTGCGAATAGCGGAAGACCGAGTGCTGAAAGCCGCGACACGACAGCACACGAAACACTGCCAACATACCTGGCACCGCCACCTTGGGCACCGGGATCCGGAAGTTCTTGGTGAAATAAGAAGAAACGATTTGGTGACTGGTCTGAACGTTTTGGATTGCAGCATCCGCTGGACCTGTGAACGATGCATCGAATGCAAAATGGCTCGGCCATCGTTCCCGAACGCTGCTGAGAAGACATCGACTAAAGTACATGTATTGGCTGCGAATACCGGAAGACCGAGTGCTGAAAGCCGAGAGACGACAGCACACGAAACACTGCCAACATACCTGGCACCGCCGCCTTGGGCACCGGGATCCTGACGTTCTTGGTGAAATTACAAGAAACGATTTGGCGACTGGTCTGAACGTTGTGGATTGCGGCATCCGCTGGACCTGTGAATGCTGCATCCAATGCAAAATGACTCGGCTATCAATCCCGAACGCTGCTGACAAGACATCGACTAAAGTACTGGATATAATCCACAGCGACGTGTGCGGGCCAATGGAGGAAACTTCTCTAGGAGGGTGCCGCTATTATATGACCCTCATAGACGATCATAGCCGTTACAGTCACGTCTATTTCCTGAAGAAGAAATCGGAAGTCGATGATCGAATTCGTGAGTTCGTGAGATTGGTAGAAGACCAGTTCGGCCGCAAACCGAAAATCATCCGCTCCGATCAGGGCGGAGAGTATTCCGGTAAGGCGCTACGTGAGTTCTACGTTGACAAAGGGATAAAGGCGGAGTACACCGCGTCATACTCGCCCCAGCAGAACGGGGTTTCGGAGCGGAAGAACCGGTCGTTAAGCGAAATGAGCCGGTATATGCTCCTGGATGCAGGTATGCACAAACGATATTGAGCGGAAGCAACAAACACCGCTTGCCACCTGTAGAACCGTTTGCCATCTGCTGCTGTTGGTTGTACCCCGTGCAGTCTCATCGTGAAAACGGAACGTGGGAGCTTGCGGAATTACCTCCAGGACGAAAAGCCATCGGATCAAAATGTATATACAAGTGCAAGGCTGATGAGGAAGGCAACCTCGTAAGGTTCAAAGCGCGGCTGGTGGCGCAGGGATTCTGCCAAAAATATGGGACAGACTATGAGCTGGTCTTTGCTCCTGTTATAAAGCAGATTACGTTCCGTACGATGCTGGTTGTGGCAAGCAAGCGGAATATGTTGACGAAACACGTGGACATCAAAACTGCGTATCTCCACGGGCAGCTACAGGAGGAGATTTTTATGCGTCAGCCTCCAGAGTACGTGAGCAGTAAGCCGAATGAAGTCTGCCGATTGAGACACAGTATTTACGGGCTCAAACAGGCAGCCCGTGTCTGGAACATCAAGATCGATGAGGTGCTGAAACACATGGGCTTTTACCAGTCAGCGGCGGACCCGTGTCTTTACATACGCCAACGGGCGGGTGAGTGCATATTTGTGCTAATTTACGTTGACGACGTAATTATTGTTTGTTACAGGGGGGAGGAGTTTGCTGAAGTGGTCCAAGGTCTAATGCAAAACTTCACAATCAGCGTTATGGGTAGCCTGCGATTTTTCCTCGGAATATGTGTTCGGATGAATAATTGACAGTACTGCATTGACCAGCAGGCCTATTTGGAACGAGTTCTGGAGCGATTCGGCATGCAGGACGCAAAACCGTCCAAATACCCGATAGATCCCGGCTTCCTGAAACAAAAGAAGGAGAGTAGCAGAAGATTGGATTCACCGGAAGCTTATCAAAGTCTAGTTGGGGCTTTGCTATATGTCACCGTTACCACCAGGCCTGATATTTCAATTGCTACGTCGATTCTGGGGAGAAGAGTGAAGGAGCCATCCGAGGCGGATTGGAACGAGGCCAAGCGCATACTGCGTTACCTTAAGGGTACTTTGGATACAGTGCTGTACATTGGCGGTGACGGACTGAAGCTTGAGTGCTTTGTGGATGCTGACTGGGCAGGCGATGACAGTGATCGCAAATCAAACTCTGGGTACTTGTTCAAGTTCGACGGAGGCCTCATCGGATGGGGTTGCCACAAGCATAAGTGTGTGGACTTAAGAAATAAAGTGGATCCAGAAATTGATGTTCGACGTGGGTCAGCACCTGGATCTCCCGATCATAGTTAATGAGGACAACCAGAGCTGCATAGCGTTGACAAGAGGAGATCGATCTGAACGCAAGGCGAAGCATATCGATACGAAATACAACTTCGTGAAGGATATGGTACGCGACGGCATCATACAGCTGCAGTATTGCCCAACCGAGAACATGGAAGCTGATTTGCTAACGAAGCCGTTACAAGCTGTGAGACTAAGGCGGCTACGGGAGGTGATCGGTATCAAGCCATTCAGCGTTGAGGAGGAGTGTTGAACTCCCCGGTTCGACTTCAACGACTGAACGAAAGCCCTAACATCATGAATGTATAGAAACGTCAATAAAATCATTCCTGTCTATAGCGTACTAGCGTCCACACGTGTATTATGTTTCCTCTACCGAGCCCTTCTTTCCACAGTTCTCTTAACCTCAATATGATTGAATTTATTTTCTCCTCTCTTTTAACTCCTTCTTAGGTGCTAAATGACGCTTGCATGTGTCGGTCTCAGGGGACAGAAATTTACATTTTGGTAGTATGTAGCAAATATACAAGAAAAGCCTCCCGCACAATCCCATCCAATTTCCAACTAAAGATGTCCATGAAGGTAGCATGAGTTCTCTACATCTTCTTAAGTAGACATCTAATCAACACTTCCCTCCCATCCATGCTGATCATAGAACCTGTCCAAGTGTTGAGCAAAGAGAACGATAGATGAAGAGCCTGTCACACCCAAGGCAGCTCTTCTGGCGCTTCCATCGTCTCTACAAAAGCCAATCTAGGAGAGTGTATGGTCAGAAAATGCTATGCTATGACTTATTTAGTGAGATCAACTCCTGGTTGAAAAAGGCCATTGAAAATAAAAACGATTCCCTTTAAGATGTATGTACCCATATAAAGTTCTTTGGACACTTTTCAAGGTCTCTGGACTTTTTCAAAAACTAATGTTCTTCTATCCTCTTGTAATACATTTGAAAAAGAATCAATTTTAGCAAAAAATGTAGTGGTGAAAAAAAACCAAAAAAAGACAACCAACAAAACAAACCGGGTGTGTGTGGGTTTTTTTTAGTGGGAAACCTGTAACTAGAAAATGAGCAAAAAAGGTTGAAATTTACATTTAACAACAACTACCTTTATTGCTTATCTTGACAGAAACGCGTATTTCGTCTCAGTCGAGTATTAGTACACGACTCTGAAGAAGTCTGCACATTGTAGACGAAATATCCGTGTCTGTCAAGATAAGCAATAAAGGTAGTTGGAATTAAAGGAAATTACTAATCATTCTTCTTATTTTCTAGTTAATAGATTATTGTTTTTAATCGACAGGTGTCGCTCGAAATCTGAATAAGAGTAAACTTTTGGAAGTTCTGCTGGATCTTCCTGAAAGGATTTAAAGGATAATTCAGAAGATTTTCCAGAAGTCGGTGACCCTTCAAAATAAAAAAAATACACACTGGAAGATCTGAACATACAAATATGGGAGTAGTTTACAGTCAGATCTGCAGAAAATCCACAAGAACATCTAGAGGCAATTTGATGTTGATATAGTGAAAAACAACATGTTTTTTAAATAGATCTCAAGAAAGTTACATTAATTTCCATAACGAATATTTCAAAGAAATCTATTCGAGCATTTTTAGAATGTTATTAAAAGATTTATATCTAAATTCTAAGAGAATCCATTAGAAAATCAGAAGAAAATCAACAGTATAAACAGAAAAAGGATCATAAGTTATCCTGCAAGTCCGAAGACAAGAAGACCGAAATGATTCTTCTTCTTCCTCTTTAGCATTTCAAGCTTATTGCTTTCACAATTCGCTTATTGCTTGCTCTCAACTTTGTGTTCTGAATGCACTTCCTCAGTTATCAATTGAGGTCTTTCGAGGTACCATTTTTACATTAGTATGATTGTGTGGCCAGTAAAATCATACCCTATGCCCAGGGAGTCGAGAAATTTTCCTTAACGAAAAATTCCTAGACCAGACCGGGAATCGAACCCAGCCACCTCCATGGTTGCTTTGTAGCTGCGCATTTACCGACTGAGCCATGGGAGGACACAAGAAAGTTCGTCTGAAGTCCACGGAAAGATATATCAGAAGTTTGAGAGTGATGAAACCTAATAGGTCTTTGGAAGAATTTCAAAAGTCTTCGAAAGATAGCTCATTTATAAAGCGAAGAAAAGTTCGTACTATCTCCAAAACTCTCCATAGGATTTCGATAAGACTTTTTTGTAAAATCAAGTGAAACTTTTTTCCAATGAAGTGGCTGCGTAGCTCAGTGGTTACCCGTTTTTCTTACTGAACATATGACCGGGAGTTCCACCCCTTCCTTGCAGTCCACTGCGCTTTCTTTCATTGATCGCATCAATTGCCACTGTGCATCCATGATCTAAAAATAACCTGCCTCACTAACACAAAAACTATCCTTCCCTTGACAATCATGGAGACGCAGAGGTAACCACGGTCTCTAACCAATGATTGTCAAACTAATCATACTTCCCGCCTCCCCGAAGACCGTGAGGACGTAGCCGGCGCCGGTACTGATCTATAAATAGAATGAACTAGTGAACTTGTACATTTAAGATGTAAAGCTACTCCCAAGCTCCATCTATGTGGTTAACTGTGCTGATCAGTAACGGAGCAGCGAAACGCACGGTCTATTTTATAAAAAAGCTTAATTACAGCTAAATTTTTTTGCCTAACCTATCCTGAGTGAAATACAAAAATTATACTCAATATCTACCTCGCCTGTTCCCTTGTACCTAACCTTGGTATTCAGCAACAGTTGCTGATCTTATATTAATTTAAATAATTTTTAGGAGCAAATTCCACCCTGGGCACTGGCAAACCTTGAGGTAGTTTAACTTCAACTACCAGGTCCCAGGGCTGGTCTGGTTCTTTACCATTTTGGAAAGAAGCACAAGAGGTGCCAGATCAGTGTAAATGCAGCCCAAAACAGCTTCTGAAAATCCTCTAGTACTTCTTATAGATGAACATAGTTCTGAGATGGTGATTGGTCAAGTACAGTATTTGCAAATAGTAGAAATGCTGCATTTGATCATACAGAATCAGTTGAAAAAGCTGAAATAGTTTATTATCACAAATCAGCACACTTTTGGAAAGCATTACCACATAGGGGAACTGTTCCATTATTCATCTCACATTCATATTAATCGGAAATGTAGGTTTGATGTTTCAATCTTTTTGTTGCATGCTTTCAACAACAGATGAAAATAATTAAAATTAACAATGAATAAAAAGTACGAAATCAGAAATGAGATGAAAATGGGAATAGTAACCCTAGATGCTATACTTTTATCGAGGTATTTTACCGTGAGGCGATTTTACTTATTAAATTCTAGGAACATTCTAGTTTTGAAGAAAACGCAGCTTTTAGAGTGTGCACCGGTAATGGGCGATGTATAAACTCAACAGAATAAACAAAAGATGAAAGCCAGACAAACTAAAGGCCGTTCACACCAAAATCCGGACATACAAAAAATATTTTAGAAAAACAACAGCATGTTTTTGATTCATATTATTTATTTCATTTTATAGATAAATGTGATACTCAACACAACTGCATATAGATTTATACGGATTTATTTCCATAAGCTGTTGCGCACACTTTCTTATTCACTCCTTTCATCAATCATTGCACGGTGTCCTTGTCAATTTTCTTCGAAGCAGTAAGCCACTTAGAACGAAATTCTTGGATCGTTGATACCTCTCCACCAAGCTTTTTGAGGTTTCCCTTGATCATTGACCAGTATGTTTCAATCGGGCAGAGCTGTGGATAATTTGGTGGATTACAATCCTTGGGAACGTAAATAGCGTTATTTTGCTCATACCAAGTGATTGTATATTTAGCGTAATGCCAGCTGGCCAAATCTGGCCGGAACAAGGAATGAGTCGCATGTTTTCTCAGGAAAGGTAAGAGCCACTTTTTGAGGCATTCTTGCCGGTAAATCTCAGCGTTTACGGTACCTGTGTTTACGAAAATCTGAGATGTGAGCTCACAGGAAAATAATGTTTGCCAGACCTGATGTTTTTCAGGGAATTTGGTTTAATACTTCCGTTTTAGATGTTCAGGGGCATATCTCCGGCTAGTTGCAGAGTAAAATTCCGTTCCCGAGAGATATTTGAATTTTTTGAAGCAGTATGTTTGAGAACACAATGAGATTTTGTGAGAAGTTGTTCATAAAGCCTTCTGGAGCGTGTTTTTACCGATTTGGTTGTGTTGCTTTGTCCATGTTCACCACCACTTCCAGCTTTTCTTTTGACAGTAAGACCCTCTTAATAACCTTTTATCACATCTGCAACAGTTGATTTTGGCACATTTAACGATTTTGCGATGAAGCGAACAGTAGAATTTGGATTTTCCAAATATTTGTGCAATATAGATATCCTGCGTGCTAGTTCAGACGGCGTCATCTTGAATACAGAATGCGCTTTTGTAATCAATGTGTGTGATACACGTTTGTCTATGTATTCATTCCATTTCGTAGTAATTTGACTAAGAAACAGGATAAATACTTTGTCCGGATTTTGGTGGGAACGGCCTTTACACAAATCACGACGGCGCAAATAATAACGTCGTAGCAGGAAGAGAAAATCCACATATTGCATCGAATTTGCTGAACAACAGAACTATTAACAATAAAATTAGAACTGCCAGACTGAACTATTTTCGATACATTATCATATAGAAGTGATCACGGAAGTATACTAAAAACAGCCCTAGAAGATAAAGTACGACCCGCATATTCATGGCTAAACTTTCATAAAAAAAAAAATAATTAATTTTTAGGAACAAACTCCTAATTTGTACCTATCCTGAGTTTGGTGGTTTTAGCTGGAAAACTAAAACCTCAAATCTAATTGATTTTCTTCCAAACGGCGTTCAGGTGCTTGAATGAAAAAGACTTGTGTAAGCGAAATCGAATTCAATGTTAGATGCGGTGAGTTTATTCTAGTTGAAAATTATTCTGACTGCGGAGAAATAATTTAAAAGAAAGAATAGTATTTTAATGAAAAACTTGATTTCGTCTTTCGATACTCAAGATGGCAGACTATAGACTCGTTTTTGAGAACATAATAAAGAGAAAAACTGCATCGAATATTGTATTTATTTGATCCCTTATTGGCTTCTTTCTGGTCTCTTTTTCGTCTTATTTTTCAGGTATATGGTCTCTAAAGCTACTATTCATAAGACCTTAGTTCTGTATTACAGTTTTCTTGTAGATAAAACTAAGCCATATCGAAGGGGTAATTCAGTAATTAATGTGAGGAACTCAAGTGCAATATTTTTACAAATATGAGCACCTCTGAGTTGCTTAGTTTGTTCTCGAATATTTCTCGGTACAACATCCAACATCCATCTGACTTGTTTTTGATTTACGAAAATGTCGATGTTTTTGATTTATGGGCTTGTCAATCCCGCAGGGGTGAATGACCCGAAGGGTTAAAGTCCCTCTCAAAAATAAAAGAAGGAGAGGAAGTTGTCAATCCCAATAACACATAATCCATTTTTGACGACGACGAATGTGAGTCAACAACGTTTTAAAATTTAGTCAAATGCAGTGTGCATGCACTTAAACTGGAAAGAAAACATTACTTTTTGCTGATATTTTAACAGATGCTTAACTTTTCACTGAATTGCTCTCGGCCATATCAATGTACGTATAAGAACAATCAAATACAGATTTAAATTTGAATACAACGAATTATTAAGCAAATGATCAAGGATGGGGGCCAGGTCAAAAAACATCACATACACCAGATCGAAAAAAAACACCGCTTGTATAAAAGAAGAAACAATCTATACAAAGAACTTGCTCTTCTTGGGTGTCAATAACCAAAACAACAATATAACTTGAAAGAATAGCACATTTTTAAGCGAAGGGAATATCTCTGCAATGAATATAAATGTATGAGATGACAATTTACAGCAAAATAATTCGAAAAAAATGCCCCTTAACCATAGGAAAGATGGAAACATCTTTAATAAAAATACAAACATAAGCAATGCAACGTGAAAGATTTGCTCATGTTGTAAAGAAGCAAACATTTCCAGAAAGTGTTGATCTTTTCTGATATGCTCGTGTCCGTGTTGCAATGATCGGTTAATAACAGGAAATGAACAGAGTAGGTGTCATTCATATATTAGGTAAGGCAGCAAGAGTGGCGTGAAAGGCATTTGAAAAATTGCATTTGTTTAAGTATTTTCTTAACAAAGATCTGCTTGCGTTCTAAAACCGTTTAATTTTAAATTGAATTTGGGGTAATGGAATTCAGTGTAGTGGCATTCGGGGTAATGACATTCGGGTAAATGTGTTAAAATTCAATAGAGCCTGTAGTGCTTTGAATAACTTACGGTATAGGGTGAATACTTTGTAATATAATTGCTTTTCCTTGTACTAAAAATGTCCATTCACTTAAGATGCCCATTATGCCCCTAATATCCCTACACGTTATTAAAAAGGCACAACAGCGAATATACCTGTGTCGTTGTACATCTCGATCTGCATGCACGTAGGCTAATTCGAAAATATTTCTGTTTCGATGTGTCAGCAGAAGGGCCATACCAACTGGATACATACCTATGAATATTTGATTTTTCTGTGCACCGGTTGTGGTTATTTTGTGGGCGATGCATAATAAAAATTCTTGCAGGACCTGCAGGACATTTTCAATGTTCCAGGTGAATGGCTCTCGTGCCACTGGGGTTTAGGAACAGACTATTTTTCAACAATGTCAGACACGGTGATATATCGTCACCGGGGACCCAAACTCAGCCAGAACAATTTTTAAGGGAAAGGGAAGAATGTGCTACAGTAACCACATTTCACACATTTCTCCTAATGCCCTACGTGATATATCTTCATGCCGCAGATTTCGATTCAGTTCCTGACGGTTATTATATCACAAATGGTTATATCAAGTGATAAACGACACGCTGCACGTAACTTCAATCTTGCATTGCTGATTCCTGAAGCGATAATCAAGATACCAGACCCACAGTGACAGAAAACCCCTATCCCAAGCTGACAATCGGAAAAAAATGTATCATTCTTCAACTTCAATCCGAGAATGGAATCTTATATTGCCTTCCGCTCGGAAGACGCTTATTACAGGAAGCAGTAAAAAAAAATTAAAAGAGTGGTTGTACATCTTTTTTTTTGACTTGTCTAGCGAAAACCCTATTTTGCTCGAAGTCGGAGATCACAAATCAAATATAATACCATTTTTTTTGCACACGACGATAAAGGTCGTTGATGAATTCTACTTCCATTGAAAATATGTTCGGAATTTTTCAAGCGATTTTGCTATCACCATTTCAAGAGCATCAAGTCAGAAGAGCGTAACTCGTAAATTTGAACTTAAATTTTTCCCGAATTATCACAATCAAACTGAAACTTCCCGCTGCCAGTTAGGCCCTTATAACTTACGGTTCTCTATTTTTGCTTCGTTTTAGGTGACCAAGCATTACTCTCACTTCTTCTATGCTTCGCAATTTAATTTCATGCTCTGCCATTAATATGTCTCATGGCTGCCGTTCGGTGAGCTGCTAACTTTCTGGCCTAGTCGGGAAAGTATTCCGGAAGAACGGCAAACGGGAATTGCTGCATCACCTTTGGTGATGACACCGGTGCTATGACTACCATGATCATCATGACTTTGAAGTACCATTCGAGGATGGCGAATAGATGTGTGTGCCTTCAAGAGTAGAAAAAGACGATTCCGTTTAGATGAAGGTAAGAACTTCCCTTTGTCCAACCGTAGAATGCTTGCTTCTTTTTTTAAGAATGGTTCACGGTAAATTATATCTGCCATTTTTATACTGTTCGAAGGAAGATATTTATTTTAGTTGTGTTTGTTTGAAGTAAAAAACGTACATTTTAAATTTTCAGTGTAGGCATAGTAAATATAATTTATTCAGCGTAGAGTTGGCCAAAAACAGAGAAGGACTAAAGGACAAATTTCGTTGGTGGTTAGAAGTGGGATGGGGCAGTAGGCTGTGTCGGTTTAAAAAAAAATCGAATTTAAATATTGGTAAATCGTTAAATATGGAAATATTCCAAGAACCATTGCAGAAAATTTTCAGATTTTATAATTTAAAAAAAATGTTTTGCTTGACGGCATTCTACTTGAAGTTTTGTATGGGATTTTGACTTTTTCAATACGGAGAAAGTAGTATTTGCAGTTTTTATTCAAAAAAAAAAAGCTACTTTAAAATTGAGCTAAAAAATCGGAGGCACCTTGAAAACACGTGGCACCCTTTCATGAAGCATTTGAATCAAACCATACTTAATTTGTGTTTATAATAAGAAAGTTATTAAATTTTGAAGTGCTGCTCAATTTTGTACAATGATTTCACGCTTTTCAAAGTGGCACCACTGTCTGAGAGTGGGTGGTGGCATTTGGCTCCAGCAATTTGATGGAGGCGCACGAAGCTAATGAAATTATTATAATTTGATCGTGTAATATTCTTGTGATTTTTACCTTATAGATGCATAGTGCCTTGGGAAAATTTAATGGAAAGGGCAAGTGCTACCTTGTGATGGTCTAATAAGGTCGGGATTGGCTCGGTAGGTGGCGCTACCTGTCGCGAAACATGTTTGTATTAATTGGTTCCAACATGGAATATCTCGAGAAAGTTACTGTTTTCAGCAAAGTTGTTCGGTAGGACAAGGCTTTTCGGTTGGTGGATAGTAGTCCAGAAATGGCTCACTATGCGGCGCTATTGTACATATGAATATCTTGTACAAGCTGTATCTCGAGATCCTGGTCATCTAGAAAGATGCCGCCTTCGACAAAGTTGTACAGGTTGCCACCTGGATGCCGTAAGTCGATGTCTGACGCCATGTTGGAATCCAAGATGGTGGCTTCCGGTTTAAAAAAACTGAGAATTATTGTCAAAAACCCTGCAAAAAGGATATTTTTGGATCAGAAACGGCGTATAAAGGAAGAAAATTGATGTCTGACGTCATTTTGGAATTCAGGATGGTGGCTTATGTTGCGTAAAAAGTGAGAAATACTGTTAAATATCCTACAATATGGATATTTTTGGATCAGGAACTTGGCCAATTAAGGCTGGAAATCGATGTCCGACGCCATTTTGGAATCCAAGATGGCGGCTTCTGTTTCGAAAAAAAAGTGAGGTATACTGTCAAATACCCTGCAATATCGATATTTTTAGATCTGAAACGGCGTAGAATGACTAGAAATCGATGTCAGACGCCATTTTGGAATCAAAGATAGCGGCTTCTGATATCGGAAAAAAAAGGGAAATACTGTCAAATATCCTGCAATATGGAACGCAGACGGCGTCTTGATGCCGGAAATCGATGATCCAAAATGGCGGCTTCAGCTCCGTATAGATTGGGAAATACTGTCAAAAGTCTGCAATGTGGATACTTTTGGATCGGGAACGGAGTACGAAGGCTGGAAAAAGATTTAGGTATGACGCTTTTTTGGAATCCAAGTTGGTGGCTTCTATTTCATAAAAGAGTGAAGTACTGCCAACTTCTCTGCAATATGTATATTTATGGATCGGGAATGTCGTATATAGGGTGAAAATAAATGTCCGCTGCAATTTTGGAATCCAAGATTGCGTCTTCTGGTTTCGGAAAAGTGGGATATACTGTGAAAACAAAACACTTTTGTGTTCAGAAAAGTAGCTCAGATGTACAAATGCTATCGATACAGTGAGTATTGATACATACAAAATAATAGAAACTGAAACACTTTTTCAATTTATCACTAGGAAACGTCGCGAGTAAATTCTGTTGAATTCCACTAGAAACAGTTTATTCTTTGACAAATAGGCCTATTTCGTCTGCGATTTGCAGACTTCTTGAGTGTCAAGTTCTGAACTGGAAAGTTTTAAATTTGCAGACGAAACTGGCCTACAAAGGATATGCTAATGAAAATTAAAGGAATTTTCTAGCGTTACCTAGTGATAGATTTACAAAGTCTTTCAGTTTTTTATTATTATTTTGTATATTGAAAACTGGATAAGTGAAGTGTTAGTTTAAATTTTCCTAGTTTTGCAATAAATGGTTGAATAATAATTTTCTAGTGACAAGCAAAACCCCCTTAAAGCGTAAATAAGCCAAGTAGTAGTAGAAGAAGAAGCTATTCACTTTAGTTCAGGTTATTTGAGGTATGAATCTGCTAAATGAGCAGTAATCCAACTAACTGTTCACCTGAAGGGTCACTCCTTCCAATGACAGCTTGTCACCAGTGACGGTAGTAATAAATAGAACGTTGTGAATGAAAGGAGCGTGAAAGGTTGTTATCAACAGCGAACAATCAAGTTCCACTCATTTGTACCGTGTCACGTGTGTTTATCTAATTGCGATGTGAGCCACACAACATGCAATAAAAAAGAGGAAAACGAGCGAAAAAAAAACGTGTTTCGATAGCGATCATCGTTAACATTAATTCCGGTGGAGTTAATAGCGTTTCTGCATTACGAACAATAAATAGAATAATAAATTGTGTTGTTCCTGCGCTACCAAGATCTAAGATAACGAATATCTTTGCGGAGGTAAATGGATTCTGGTTGGTGTTTAATGGTATCTTGGAACCACGTTCTTTCATTTTCAGCATAAAGCACTGCATATTTACATTTTTTTTTATAATTCCCATATCTGCATTTCACCACTGTACTGTGTCTATTTCGCTAATCAAATTTGTGAAAAAATGGCTCGGAGTGAAGAAGGGCTGCCAAACTATTCCACCAAAGTATTCTGAAAATTCAAAATAATACCTTAATAGGCGATGTTTGTTTATGTTAATATTTGTATCAACAGAAATTCAGTGAAAAAAAACACGTTCTTTGAAAAATATATCGATTCCACAGCAAAGTGTGGGATGTTTCTATTCACAGATCAACTTCATTCAGTGAATACGTAACACTCATAGTTTTGAGCCCTTACTGGATACAACTCGACGCTAGGTAACTGAAAACTGAGAATTATTGACAAACAAGAAACCGACCAAAACTGCTGCTTTGGTATCGACTTTTAGCTCGAAGCAAGGTTCTGGTCTGGTATGATGCAATACTTTGTCCGGCCACGAACGACAACACGTATCAAGAATGAAATCATCCACATACCAACCAGCTTCGAGGGTTTGTTGAGATTATCGTTTAAGTTGAACCGGAAGCTCGGTGCCGACAAGTTTGTCGTCGTCCACGTCCGTACGTGATGCTATGGGATAAACAGGAAAAACACAACCTAACACCTTGGTTCACGTATGCTCAGCTCCATGGCACGAAGCTTGTTGGTTTTCTATCAGTAACTTACAGCTTGACACCCAAGTGGGTTGCTACTGCATATTTTACTAAGAGATGGGGAAACTTGACAATACACTGTTAAATAAAATTTAAAGCCTCTTGTGACTATCTTCTTTGCACGGTTAGGCATGCTTAGGTAACAAGCATTTAGCCGACTCTCAACTTTTTTTTCCACACTTATTATTTGAGACCTTCAATTTCAACATGAATGAACATGTGAATGAACAAATTCAACATGAATTGAAGAAGGAAAGTAACCTTTTGTCTGGTACTTTCTGACTACGCTTTCTGAGGCTCTAATCGAATATTTAGACTTGTTATTCCTATAACAGAAGCATATTACCATTACCTTCCTTGAGAGCACTTGGGAACATTAAATATTTAGCCATTCAATCCGGGTGCAATACAATTTAGGCTTCGTTGTCGAATAAGTAGGTGCATGGTATCAATGACATAGAAATCTCTCCACAAATTACCGTGGAAGTTAATCTAGAAAGCTAATTTGACAGCCGACAAAAAAAAAAGAGATATGCTTGGAATAATGTAATGAATCTTCTACCCCCTTGTTTTGGTGTTAGATACAGTGTTCTTCTTCATCTTGCAGCCTCGTCAAGTGTTCACCAAGATGATGAGGTATTGTTCGATTAGGAATAAATGCTTACGGTATGGCTACAGCTACTAAGTTAGGCTATCCGCATGAACACAAGAGACAAGTGCTCCCATCTAACGAGCGTTAATTAATGCTATTATCGACTTTTTCCTGGCTTTTCACATCGTACAAGTGATGTGAAGATTCGTTTAACGATGAAACATTGCATTAAATTAGTTGTACAAAGTCGGTAATTAAATTATTTCCTTCCTGGTTCGTAACATAGCCCTGGGGACAGAGTTGTGGGAGAGAAATAAGGTGAATAAAATCTTATAGGTATTTTGCGAATCGCTTGAGTGCAATAGGAATTTTTTTTCAAGAGCGACTATAGAGGCAAGGAGTAAAGGGTGTCCACGATGAAATTGCCACACACAAAATTGATTCGCAAAATTCGAGTTTTCATCCGATTGCCATCAAATTTTCAGGGATTTAGAAATAACTATTAAACTTCATTTTACCATTTTACTCGTATTTTATTTACAGTCCATACGCAAATGCCCGCACCTTGGCCTTAACCCCGGCCATAAGATTCTGCACAACCTGTGAATCAACCGTTTTTTGCATGTAAACCCATACTTTCTTCAGTTCCTCGACTGTCTTCACTACCTTAGGTCGTTTAAGAAGGTGCTGCTTCATAATCGCCCAGTATTTCTCGATGGGGCGGAGCTCCGGAGTGTTGGGAGGGTTGAACATTTTCGGCACGAAATTGACCTTATCGTCCGCATACCACTTCAGCACGTCCTTGGAGTAGTGGCATGAGGCCAAATCCGGCCAGAAGATTGTTGGGACGTTGTGGGCCTTCAGGAGAGGAAGCAGCCGCTTCTGGAGGCACTCTTTTATGTACACCTGTCCGTTCATCGTGTCCTGGGTCACGAAAGGTGCACTCCGCTTCCCGCACGTGCAGATGGCTTGCCAAACCAGGAATTTCTTCGCAAATTTGGACATCTTCTGAGTGCGGACATGCTCCGGAACGCTGAACTTATCCTTGGCCGTGAAAAACAGGTTGCCGGGGATCTGTTTGAAGTCGGCCTTCACATATGTTTCGTCGTCCATGATGCAGCATTCAACTTTCGTCAGCATGTTGAGGTACAACTTCCTGGCACGGGTTTTGGCGGGCTTGTTCTGCTTCTCGTCGCGATTAGGGGCCTTTTGTACCTTGAACGTTCGAAGCCCAGCCTTAGTTTTGGCCTTCTGGACAAAACTTCGGCTTAGGTGCAGCTTCTTAGCCACATCCCGAACGGAGGCGTTCGGATTTCGGCTGAAGGCCCCAACTACGCGGTTGTGATTTTTGGTGTTGTGCGGAATACTTTTTCCTTCACTTCTGGGCTTCCGATCGGTGGTCAACCGTTCCTTGAACCACTTAATCACTCGCGACACCGTGGAATTCGCGATTCCCAACGTTTTAGCGATGGAACGATGCGAGAGATCCTTGTTCTCGTGATGAATGCGCAAGATTTTATCACGCACGAGCTGTTCTTTCGACTCCATTTCCGCGAGTTTTGATTACAGGACTTTAAAACTTGCAGGATGTAAATAATGCACTATGAACTAAATCCACCCAAATTTTCATTAAATTCTACCCAACGGTTAAAAAGTTAGAGCAATTTCATAGTGTGGCAATTTCATCGTGGACACCCTTTAGAAGAAGCAGAAGAGAAGGGTGGTAGAAAGTTCAATTCTTCTAACAACCATCTCTATCCTTTGTCCTGCCACTTTCATTATGATCTTAATTTGGGCATTCTATAATGCCTGTAAATTGTTTAAATTGGTGATTTAAAAAAAACAAAGTATTTTTTCTTTTAGAGTTCAATTAGTGTTTTTCCAATTCAACAGAAAAAAAAGATTCAGGAATACTTTCGGTTGACCGAATCTGAATTGTCGGGCCTTCCGTTTTACTACTGCCATATTGTAGAGCCACCTCCGTCCACTTTGTTCGCTGAAGAATGCAAGTTTGCCTTAAATTAACGCTTCCAACAGTTTTTTTTTTGAGTCTTCTTGAGGCTCTGCATGCCGATGACTCTTTATTCTCGGTTGAGTGAAGATCTGGTGTGTTAGGAAGGTACTTGTCCTTTGCAGAATTGTTGGTGGCATAAGCATGGAACGACCGTGTTGCTTCAGGAAAAGCAGCACAAGTTTTTCCAGACACTCGTTCACGTATATTTCCTGGTTGGCGGTCCCGGTTGCAATGAAAATGTGGCTTTTTAAGTCACAGGTAGAGCTAGCCTGTCAAGTTAGATTTTATCTTAGCTTAATTAGACAGTTTCATATGCTTGAAAATGTATTCCATCTGTCCTCTTCCGGTTGCCTTATAAACCTTCTACCATTATCACACCACCGAACTTCGTCAGCATCATCGTATATTGCTTCCGAAATCGTGTTTCGGCCGTCTTGTTTCGTTTATCGTTGCAAATTGGAGTCACTGTCTTCTTATTAGCGGATAGACCGGCTCGTTTTTTTCCGGCTCGATATACGGTTGTAGACGACGACATCTCGGATGGAGAGGTTGGGGTTCCGCTTGAAACCGCTGGCAACTCTTATATCGTTGCTGTGGTTTCCGGCTTTCGGTCCAGACCCTTAGACCAGACTTTTCGACTGTCGACAAACGTTCCCGAATCATTACTTTGGTGACATTTGATTTTCCCACTGTCACTTACTCGACGTGTGGGTAATTTGGACATTCGTAATGCGCGAGCAAGATAACGATTTGTTGCGCCTTTTATTTGAACGCCATTTTAATAACTGAAGAGCAAATGTCAAAATCAAAATAAAAGTATCATTTTACACGCGCACCTCTTCAAATGAGGGGTGTTTAGGTTTTTATTTGCACGATTAAATTAAATGTTTCAAATTTAACTCGACCAAATTTTGATCGTAACACCCTTCAATTTAAAAACAAATTGCATAAAACTTTCAATCCGAACGGAAAAAAAATCCACAAGGGAACGAATGGTACGGGTCTTGTTCTGTGCAGACACAGTAACGCATCATTTTGCTCCTATTTGCCAAACTTTAAACTGATATTGTTTTTTTTTTTCGAAGAATCGCTGTAATTTTCATGCAAAAAATACTCAATCCAGCTCCGAATATCCAGCAAATTTTGAGTTGATTTTGAGGCACCTCGAGTAACTCAAGTTACTCTGTGAGTGAGATCACTGTCATATACTTTTTCTTTTTTGCAACATGTTTGCATTGTGGCATTTGGAGACGTTTTATCACCAAAAAGTATCTACTTGTATGTTTTATATCACTTTGTTTTGCAAATAATCGAATAATGCCTCCTGTAGGAGAATGTCTGGAAGAGGATCCAAAAAGAAATAGGTGTTGTTCCATACATAAGAAACGTTCTTGGCTTTGAGGGCCTTGCGGCAAAAGGAGCGCTCGGTACACTCTCCCGAGAAGACGTCAACATGATGCAGCATCACATGCGAGACCGTGTTCGTCGAGTGAAGGGGGAAATTCATACTGATCCATCAAAATGCATGGAAGACTATTATCCAGACTACGTAGAGAATGCGGAAGATTTTTGTTTTTCAATCGGTGACGTTCGCGTTCAGGAATTAATCGTAAGGACTGGACACAAAAGCGGCATAGCGAAGTACATCCGCAATGACGGTGATCCGGTTGAGAGTTGCACTCAGGTGCAGCGCTGGCAAGAGCTCAACACGACACAACCATCGAACATCCAAATGGATCTCACGAGGGAAAGGATCGTCCTAATAAGTCGTTAGCAGCACCACTTTTCCCAAACGAATAATTTGTATTTGTTCATTATCTCTCTAATCTATGTGTCTACGATCGGACTGTAGATTTGAGCAACCACGTACTCAGCCATCCACTGGGTTCATCGCGAGCCATGAGATTGTCGGAGTTAGCCGATCGATGTTCGATTGATGATCTTCGGGATGCTGAGTGCTTGAGAGGACTGGTTCAACTAATGGTGATCTCGTTAAACGAGGAAGAAATCAGTCTCCACACAATCACCGTCGGATACGGTTGAGAAGGGCGATGTCAAGCGCCCATTGGTTTTAATTCGTTAGTTTTAAGAATAAACGTAGTTAGTGCAAAAATAAAATGTGTTTAGTGCTAGTTCAACCATAATAAATGTGTTATGTCTAAAGTGGAGTTTAAATTGCATGCTGCTTGGAAGTCCAAAGGATAGGACTGAATTAATCGACGATTGAACGGCAACACTTAGGCCATCACTATCACGGCCGTAGTCAGAGGTAGGCTACAGACACGGTATTTGGGCTCTCGATCGTACACTACGCTTCAGTGTCGACCCGGTATAACGAAGGCGTGCGACAGTGATATCTCCGAAAGGATCAGGTGGAAAACTAGTCGCTCTTGTCCGGAATGTAAAAGGATCAACAACAATAGATAATGATGAAATTTGCTAGAAGCAGATAATTTCCCATCAACATGAGAGGCTCTTAGACAGTAATTTATTGCTAGAACTAAGAGAATTGAAGAGAAAGCGTTGATTGTTCCGGTTAGACTAACGGCAGGTTATGAACATTTAAAGATACAAGTTGAAAACGAGCGGAGGGCATATGAAGGTAGTATACAATGCGGCGCATAATCTTTTACCAAGCATTTTTTACAATAGATAAGTTTGCGTTCCGTTGACGTAAATTTGACAGAAAACCCATGAGAAAACTGTCAAATTCACGCAAACTCATCCGCAACGTATCAATTTTGGGCCAGCCTTAGCTACTGATTAAACGAAAAGAACTAAAGTTTCTGAAAGAAGCTGGCTAATTTTTAACTTGGCACGACATTTAAACATCCACCGTACTTCCACATTCAACACCACATACAGCCATTGAACGACCAGGGTGAATATGCAGAAGTTGGTCAAGGTACAAATATGGCGTACTTCATGGCACGGATGAGCAAATGGCGCAAATATTCAAGCCTCAAAACAACGGTTTGATTGATGCTGCACAACATTCCATTACACGCTTTCGCTTGATGAATGCAAACGCAGGAGTATCGGAGGAACTAAACGAAGAATTGACTGATCGATTGACCTACCACCTACCAGATACTCCATACGATTGTGAGGTGCTGGATGATTTCGAAGATCGAGATACTTCCCGAAATCATGAACAAGTTTCAACGTCTCACTACCTTCTCGATAATGTCAACAATCAGTACGCAGATGAAATCTCGGTTAAGATTGAGAACCAGACTACTGATGACCTTCAGATTTCTGTAGCGCAACATCATGATCCACTAGAAGCTCCAAGCGCCGCAGTTTATCTCGGTGGTATTGAGTAATAAAACCAAAATATATTTTTACTATTTCTATTCGCGTTCATTAATCTTTCAGATCATAGCTTACACAGTTTAACAAAATTCTTGTGTAGCCTTCCATCACAATAAATCAACAGTATTGAAATTGTTCACGCGTTCGCCGAGCTTTATCCAAGCCCTATGGTACACATTCGCAGTATTTCTTCACTTCAGCCCAAGAAGATCAGGAACATACTTTGAAAAACATTGTTTATCAACAAAAATATAGACAGCAGAGAACAAATCGACGAACTCCATCAAATTTTGAGGTAAATCGAGTTACTCGCGAGCAACACCGTGCATTTAATTTACTCAAAGCAGACCCGTCTTTCTCCTTGAGCCGAATCGAAAAAGTTTAACAAATCAAATGATGCTTAACTCGTTCTTGACAGGCCAAATTGATTGGAGCATTTTACCCCTTTTTCCTCAATTTTACTTTACTAAGGAACATAATATGCTTGGACTGCTGCCTAATTTTTTTGTTGATTGGCAAGGAAAGCTCAATATCACCTGAGTACTAAGTTTACAAAACAAGTATAATATAAAGACGAAAAAAGGAAAGTATCGACTCTCCCAAAAGATAATTTTTCAGCAAAAAGCGAGAAGCAATTAACGGAATGGAACCATACAAGTTTCAGCGAATCAGGATTTCGGAGAAATGCATACTTCGCGTCGAACATCATAAGGACGTAACTGCAGTGATCGATATCTCTTCCGTGAATTTTGTTGAAGGGAACAACTTTGCATAGCTTCCTTTGTTCACCCGGTAATATTCAAAACCTGTCTATTGCAATGCACCGCATCGTAAAATGCCCTGCGTATGATACAAATTTACTTCCGGTAGAAATCTTATAAGTTGTTACAAATCTATCCAGGTTTTCAATGATACCAGTAGAAACTAAAGCAAAAAAAAAAAAAAACAGAAGTACTTAAATAAACTTTTAGAATTTTTTTGTGTGAGTCTGGCTATCGCGTTTCGTTTGGCGAAATGTGCTCCGTTGTATTTTTTCTCGTCCACGCACCCAAAGCAAGTTCCTTTTTTACTATCCGCTTCAGACATTGGCGTAAAAGATAATCATCCGAAATGAGAAACAAAGTTTACTGGAATCCATTTTAGTGTTTGTGTGACGTGCATTCCAGGACATTTAAGTGATCTTGGACTTTGGCTGCGCTCAAAGATTTAAAAGGACACTTTTACTATGTAGAGGAAATGTTGGCTTCAAGAATGGTGACTATGCTCGGCAACCGATATACAAACCTCTAATTCTTTATATTCTTCCATAAAAGCACTTCACTCAATGTATTCATATTATAATTTGTTTAACAGTTTAACAGTTGTTTCTTAAAATCGAGATTTTCAGCCTCTGGCTGGTTCATCTCCCGTCGTTGCCACTCAAACACGGTTTTGAGTATTTTCCTTTTTATTTTTCGAAAGTTCGATGTCGTGACTTTGGCGTGGTAGGAATAAATGTCATGCCCCCGTCATAATGTGATTATTTAGCTCTAATTCAATTACCTTTCAAACAATGATCCATTCCTTTAAACCCTATTTTTCTTCAAATAAATCACATGAACTCGAAAATGTTACCTATAATAGAACTTTTTTCGCAGTTCAATTAGAATGATAGCCGAATGAAAAAAGGCTGCCGACAATAGTTACACCCGTTTGAGAAGTTCGGTGCTTTATCAAAATTGTAATAGGTAGAGCATAACAGATCAAATGAATGCAAATACACAAAAACGCTAGATGTGTGCAGGACATGCACATACTGCATATTCATGAATGGTGGACTCTGCCTAGCTTGTATATAATATGTAAATTACTCTGATAAAGGGTGGAACGGTTTAAAATTGGTCAAACATGATTAAGTGCACACTGATTAGTTTATTATATAAAAGATCAATCTTTATATCTTTTTGAAGTTCATCGTCTACAAAATACAGGAAAATTATAACCAATTAGGCTTCCGATTTTCTAAATACGAACTGTCGGGGTTTACGTTTCACACCTTCCATCAAGTTTCGTATCGCCACCTTATTTGATGCTGAACGCCAATTTGCCTTGCACTGTTTTTCCCTGCCAACAGTTTTTGAGTTCTCTTGACGTTTCTCTTTACGATTGCCCAATGTTTTTTAATTGGGCGCAGTTCCGGCGAGTTTGGAGGGTTTTTCTCCTTGGGTACGATATGCACACTGTTGGCGGTATACCATACTTCAGCCATTTTTCCGTAGTGGCAAGAAGCGAGGTCTGGCGAGGTCAGCACGGAACAAGTATGTTTCTTCAAGAAAGGCATTAAGCGTTTTTGCAAGCATTCCTTTACATAAATATCTTGATTGACAGCGCCAGTTGTCGCGAAACTTTCGCTTTTTAGCCCACATGTGCAAATCGCCTGCCAAACATAGTATTTTTTCGGGAAGTTTGACAGTTTTTTTTGTCCAGACATATCTTGAACTTTTCCTTTTCCGGTAGCCGTATAAAACTCATGACCTGAGAGCTGCTTGAAATCAGCCTTGGCGTATGTTTCATCGTGCATTACGACGCAATCAAGCTTGGTCAACAAACTCGTGTACAACTTACGCGCTCTCCCTTTAGGGCTATGCATAAACCGCGTAGACTTGGGGGGGGGGGGGGGGGGGTGTTTGACCAAAGTCTACGCTCCATACAAAATTTTAAAAAAATGTAAAAATGTATGGAGAAAAGTCTACGAGGGGGGGGGGGGGGTCTGAGATTTTCAAAAATGTGTCTACGTGGTTTATGAACCGGCCCTTTGGCTGATGTGTTTTGCTTTTCATCTCGATTTGGTTTCACTGTAACCTTACATGTTGACAGTCCGGCTCGTTTCTTTGCTCTTTGCACTGTTGTGTGGGCCGGATAAAAATAACCATACAATGACAATACAATAATATAAAATAAAATTAAAATGTATTGCCAAACATGAATCTTATTGAATTATGGAGAGTGTGAGCTGTTTAGTGGAATACCTGTAACTAGAAAATAAGAAGAATGATTAGTAATTTCCATTTAATTCCAACTACCTTTATTGCTTATCTTGACAGATACGCGTATTTCGTCTACAATGTGCAGACTTCTTCAGTGTCGTGTACTAATAGTCGACTGAAGTATTAGTCGAGTATTAGTACACGACACTGAAGAAGCCTGCACATTGTAGACGAAATAAGCGAATCTGTCAAGATAAGCAATAACGTTAGTTGGAATGAAATGGAAATTACTAATCATTCTTCTTATTTTCTAGTTATGAATCTTATTGTTCTCGTATTGGACGAATGAAAAATGCATATTGTCATTACAATAGATCTACTATTCATCCTACCTGCTGGGATTTTCAACAATTGTGAAACAATAAAATCAATAGTAATTGACTCAAATTTGTTCGGGAAAAAATTATTTTTTCTATAGTTAAGATACATAACAACCCCCTTATTCTATTGTCGATGTCTCAATTAACATTAAATTCTATTGTGGAAACAATATCTCGTATTGTCATTTTATTGTCATGAACAATAATATTTATTGTACACATTATTGATTCTATTGTATGGTTACAATACGTATAATTGTATATCTATGAGAATTTTTTTTTTCGGGGGACTTTCACAATTTGTTTCCGATCTCTCTGATGCAAAGGTTGGGATTGCGTTTGAAAATGCTGGCCACTATTCTTCCGGTCGCTGCGGCTTCCCGGCTTCCTGGTAGTCGTCAGACGTTCTTCGAACACTTTTATATGCTGCTCTTCTTGATTCTACACCATTTTGACAACTGAATAGAAAATGGCAAAAACAAAATAGAGTCAACATTCCGTACGCATACACCTACAAAATGAGGGGTGTTCAAGGTTTTCAAATGTACGATTAAAAAACTACGACATATTTGAGTCGACCATGTTTTGACCGTTCCATCCTTTATGTCAATAACAAAGCTGTCCGTTTTTGGTTCTTGAAGTATATTAGTCAGATATATATTTGATATGTGAAGATATTGTTATAAAGACGACTTCAAGATATACGTGTGTGAAGAGGCATTTTTGAGATTGTTGAATTGTCTGAATCCAAGGTTAAAGTGTATACGTCTAGTTAAGTGCATGGAAGTTTCTTCTATAAAAGCACAATAAAAAATAGTTTAAATAATCAGTAAGCATTAATGTTCCAAATGTTTTTCAACAGAAACAATCTCAACACATCTAACAAAAGTAAATAATTTATACTGCAAACATGAACTATGAAGTCGAACCGTATGATATAGAATTCATTTAATAGAAAAAACGAACCCAGAATCGTCTAACGGACATGTAATTTAAAAAAAAACTCGAAAAATAAAATAAAAAAACTGTTATAAAATATTTGTGTTCATGGCAACCTTTTATCTGTTCAGCCATAAGAAGAATGTGCTTTGAATCTTCAAAAAAAAATTCAAGTAATATTCTGCATTTAGTATAAACAAAAATGTATGCACGATTGAACCTCAAGTCTTACATAAAATAAACCCTAAGTAAAAAAAATAAAAAAAAATAAAAATTGAAATTTGCCATCTCTCGGTTTAACATTTTTTATTAATGCTTTCATTAAAAGACAAAACTTATTCAACAACTCAATCTTCTTTCATTTCAGATCATCCCGGATTTGACCCGCAAATTTGGCGTTCGAGGTATAGATTTTCATCTCTAAATCTATTTCTTTCCCTCTAAAACTGCTCTGAACACAACGTGCACTACACAACTTTTCTTTTATTTGGACCATTAAGTTATATATTTGTCAATTGATATGTTGGCATAGCGTTCTATGAAACTTTTTGAATTAATTAAAACTTGTTCAAGTAATCTGGAGCAAAACCGCATGAATAGATAACTCTGTGGACTCGATATGGAAAGCCAACGCAGGCAGTAGGTTTCTATGACAATAACAAGCTCATCGAGTAAACCGCAACCACCTTGTAATAACGTGTAGACGTACATCATTCGATGTACCGCACCTTGCTATCATTTATTTACCTAGTTGAACACATTTTAGCAGCAGAGGATTCTAACTCAATCAACTGCCAATTTAAGCTCGCATAATTGACTAATGAATTTTACGCTTGATGATTCTCAGTGAACCATCCCTTTTTATCTTTTTGAAAACAGCAGGTGTTCTGGAATCCCAGTGCTGTATGATATCTTCGCATCGAAACGATGTATGGCCAAGAGTGCTCTAATCAACTTGAAAAGGGTAATTGACTCAAAACAGCAACCCAGTCTTTTATGCAGCTCAACTGAAAAGGTTTACTTTATGGAGTGCTCGATTTAGTAAGAGTAATTGATTTCTCACCTTTCAGTGGATCCTTCAATGAAATCAAATTAGTCTCAAATCCTGATTTTTCGACATCATGTTTTCTTTTGCCATGCAACCGTGGAAAAAAGGTGGGAACCATTTGCCATGCAACCGTGGAAATTCGACGGAAAGTGCATCTCAGTCTCATTCACTAAAAAGCGCAATGTAAGGCAAAACACAATCACTATAGGACAACAAACTGTTGAAAGATGCAATCAAGTTAGAGATTTAGGAGTCACTCTTGATACCGAGCTCACTTTTGTAGAACACTATAACAATATAATTTACAAGGCAAGTAATAAAGGGCGAACACGAAATTATTGCGACACCGAAAATGTCATGCTAATTTTCTTATAATGTTTAAAATCAAACCAAAATTTTAGGGTAGTTTTATACATATATTTACTTCAAAAATCAAAAGAAAAGTTAATCGATGGAGCCTTGAGTGTAAAATTGAACGCATTTTCGCTTGATGCCCACCATCAAAGTCTTTACAGTGTCATTCGGTACCAGTTTCTCAGTTTTTTTTTCCATTTTCTTAACATGTCCTTCTCGTCTTTGACTGTCTTCTTGCTCTTCCGAAGTTCCCGCTTCATCATTGCCCAGTACTGCTCCACCGGGCGCAGCTCCGGACAGTTTGGCGGATTCATGTCCTTTGGAACAAAATGGACAGAATTGGCCTCATACCACTCCAGGACACTTTTAGAATAGTGGCATGATGCCAAATCTGGCCAAAATAGCGGAGCGTCGTCGTGCTGCTGCAAGAACGCCAAAAGGCGCTTCTCGAGGCACTCAGATTTGTAGATCTCGCCATTTACTGTGCCCTTTGTCACGAAAGGCTCACTCCTCAGTCCGCAAGAGCAGATGGCTTGCCAAATGAGATATTTGGAGGCGAACTACGACATTTTCTTCTTCTTAAATTTGTCGTCCACATAGAACTTGCTCTTGCCGGTGAAAAACTCCAACCCCGGAATTTGCTTAAAATCGGCTTTTATATACGTTTCGTCGTCCATCACACAGCAGCCATATTTTGCCAGCATCTTCTCGTAGAGCTTCCGTGCCCGAGTTTTAGCCGTCGATTGTTGCCGCTCATCGCGGTTTGGGAAGTTCTGTACCTTGTATGTATGTAGTCCAGCTCTCTTCTTTGCATTCTGGACGTAGCTCTGCGACATGCCGATCTTTTTAACCAAATCACTGCTTGAGACGTTGGGATTTGCTTTAATCATCCGCTTCACCTTTCCCCCCGTCTTTTTGTTTTCCGGTCCCGGTTTTCTTCCAGCTCCTTTGCCGTGGTCCAACGTCAACCGCTCCTGGAACCGCCTCAACACTCTGGAGACGGTTGAATGGTGAATATTCAACATTGTTCCCAACTGCCGGTGCGACAGGTCAGGAAATTCTTGGGTTTTTTTTTTCTCCCCCCGTTTGGTTCCCCCCCTTTTTTTTTGATTCGAAACCCCCCCCTCCGGTTTGCCCGCGTAACAAAACCCCCCAAAGGAAAGGGGAAAATTTTTTTGTTTTTTTTCCCCAGGTAAAAAAGTTATGCCCTGTTGAATGTGTCGCAATAATTTCGTGTTCGCCCTTTATGCTCGGATTCATCAAAAGGTTTAGTTTTCATTTCAATGATCCCTATACAATAAAAACGTTGTATGTAACATATGTTAGGCCCCTTATTGAATACTGCAGCGTGGTTTAAGATCCATATCAGAATACACATAAAGACCGTATTGAGTCAGTACAGAAACAGTTTTTAGTAAACAGTAAATGACGCAGAAATTTTAAGGAAGCTCAACTTCTACGCTCCCACCCGTTACTTAAGAAGCAGGAATTTATTCTACATAAATAATCAAAGAACTAACTATGCCCAAAATGGACCCATAAATAAGATGATGTCTTGCTATAACAAATACTGCACCACAATTGATATAACAATGAATAAAAATCAACTAAAAAAAAGTATTTTTCTCACAATATCTGTAAGAGTAGAATTAAGACAAGAATGTAAAACCGGTTGACATATATGATTGACGACAAATACAAAAAAAAAGAACTTATACAGTAGAAGACATCAAAGGAAAAGTAAATAGTTCAAAAGAATGCCCTGTTTTGTATACAAAGTGAAGTTGTAATTGAACAACTAATGGTTGATGGCTTTCAAGGTTTTCATTTAAATTTTGTCTTACAAAGAGCCTAAATTGGAGCCATGCACAATGGAACCGTACAGATAAGAGAATTCTATTCAATCAAGCATCATTCAAGACATCACAGTTAGGCCTCGGTAGTAATCACAATGAGCTTTTTAAAATTAGTTTATGCTTCTTGTGCTGTACTGTCAAGTTTCCACAAATGGTTCCCATTCTTTTCAGCAAAATAAAAGGTTAATAAATTAGCGAAATGGAAAAAGCTCTCCGGGATGATCAGCCACAAGCCAGTTTTACTTCTCCTTAATACAAATGAATTTAAGGTTATTTTAAATGTATTTCCATCCCTCTATGATTTATCGACTACAACATCTCTAACACACGTGACGGTTAATATTGATATTGTTGTATTGATTAGATTCACAACATGTTCTATGTTTCATCACATAAAAATACTTAGAGTTAGAAAAATCACAACCGAGAAAAAAAACGGGAAAAACATGACCCTACCTTTCGTAGTGGAAGTTAGCTGCAATCTCGTACCTCATTTGATGTTGACATGATACATAAAATGGATCGTTATTTATCAAATAAATTTACACTAGAATGTTTCAAATAACTTTTGAATGTCCAACCTTTTTTTGTTATCAAAAGCTTTATCATGCACGTTTTGTTTTGTAAATATGCATTTATATTATAGTAGACATTTTAGTTTTACTGTATTTGATTAATTGAGAATAATATTTCGAAAAATATACGAACAAACTTAGCTTATTTGAATAAGTTCCATTTGAGCGTTATTGCTTCCTGGTGGTTGTAAACCAACCACATAACGGAACCCTGAACGATCAATCCAGGAAAGCAGATTACATCGTATCATAAACTGCCGGTGAGCATCCTGATAGTACTCTTTCACTCCAACTTCAGACAGCAGACGGGCATACCCTCTTCTCCGTAATTGGCTTGAATTGGTTCAATACTGTGACTGTAATGCCCTTAGCTCCCCAAGGGTTTACCACTGTGCCGTTATATGGACATGTAGTCGAGGCATTCTATTGAAAATCCGTCTCTGCTGGTACCTATGCCCATATTTTCCACTTCGCTAGAGATTGCACAAGTAATTGATAATGTGATTACTCTTTTTGTCCTCTTCTGGATCTTTACGCTTTTATCGTCAGCTTGTCCGACCTAACTCATCACGTTGAGAGATGGTCCGGAAATGTTTTATGGAAGGTGTGTGACAGTTAAGTTGGCGATGCTAACACTGGCATTGTATCAACAAGTTGCTCGTTAACTCAGCAATAAGTCATGTTAGCCAGGCAGCATTTAGAAATACAATCGACATCGTCTTCAAATCGAAGATGCAGACTTAACACTAGATAACATACGCTTACAGACATTAGTAATACTATTCTCGCAAAAAGTTCTACCTACATCGACGAATGACGCTGGACGCCGGAATAGAGTATGAATAGTTTTCTGTCATGAAAAATTATACAAGCATACGTATTTCAAACTCAACAGAAGCGATTGTTCATGGTGACGATGGATCGAGTAATGTGCGTTGGTGGACATTCACGAATCCTTTTGTACCTTGTAGATGGTTACGGTTAAGTGATGCGATTTGGTGTTTAGCACGTTCAACGATATCACGAGACGATGTCGAAAACGAACATCAGAATAGAGAATGAAGCCAGTTGGATTGGTTTAAGAGAGGAAATGACGATGACGAAATCAAGGTGACAAACAAGTTCGAATATCTTTTCTAACTGGTGACCGCCGGTAAATCGAAGGACACATTATTGCAGTGAATAAAGCTTGCTTCAGATAGAATTGGAACAAAAACAATTGCCTGTATTTCAGTTATTTATTATTGAATTCAAGATCTTTTTTTATACAAATGTAGCGTTTTCTTCATACTTTTAAGAAAAAATACGGATAAAATTATTCGTCACGGTTTCGAAGGAATTCTCGAATTTTTCCTGTAACACGGCTCATTAGGCGGCGCACACCTTCTTCGTCCATCGTTTTAGCTATCTTATTCCACCAGGTCTTCATCTGATTGATGTCTTTGACAACCTTTCCCTTTGCCTTGAGTCTCCTCTTCATGATTGCCCAGTATTTCTCAATAGGGCGGAACTGGGGGCAGTTGGGTGGGTTAAGGTTTTTCGGAACAACCTGGACTCCTTTCTCTGCATACCATTCTTGAACGACTTTGCTGTAATGACAGCTTGTCAAATCTGGCCAAAACATTACGGGATGGTCGTGGGATCGAATGAACGGCAAAATTCGTTTTTGGAGACACTCTTTTTGGTATAGTTCCGACGTCACTGTCTTATTTGTAACGAAAACTTTCGTTTTTTTGCCACAGCTGCAAATGCCCTGCCAAATCATGAATATTCGTGCAAATTTGTCGGCAAAAACAAATTTAAATTTGGCTGGAACATCCCCCCGAGCCGTTGCCAAGTAAAATTTTTGACCTGGGATTTGCCCGAAGTCAGCCTTGACATAGGTTTCATCGTCCATCAGAAGACACCCGTCGAACTTGGTTAGCACCTGGTCGTATAGCTTCCGAGCACGGATTTTGGCCACACTATTCTGTTTTATGGTCCGATTTGGCTGTTTGCTAGCTCGATACGACTTGATTCCTTCCCGGAGTCGAGTTCTCCTCACGGTACTATGGGCAGCACCGAATTTTCTGGCCAAATCACGGTCCGACAGATTGGGATTCCTCTTAATCGTCTTCAAAATCTTACCACGCAGTTTCCGGTCGACAGTTCCACTCCGACGATTGGCTTGAGGCTTACAAATCGTCGTCAATGTTTTCTTATACCGTTTGATAACGCGCCATACGGTATTTCTGGGCAATTTCAGCTGTTTAGCTAGCCTAGATGCAGACCACAATGGATTTTCCAAATAACTGTGCACAATTTTTTCCCTTCTTTCGGCTTCCATGTTGATTGTTTACAAAGTACAGTCGATTTGCGGAATGTCAAAAACATACCTGAAGCTGACAAAATTCCCGACACGTGGGCGCCAAGAACTTCCAAATCCGTCCACCAGGAGCGCCACAATATGAGCAAAAGTTTGTACCAATTCTAAATGAAGCAAGACTTAGTGCTCACTTTGAACTTCTAAGGATGCTTCGATCGAAAAAAAAAATTGTCATAATTAGAAATTACCTTGCTCCGAAAACACCGATGCCGGATGAGAATTTTTCTCATAAGTACAGTTTGAAAATATTTCGGCATGGTACTACGTCAAATACCTAGGAAGATAAGAGCAAAAAGCAATCTATTCCTTTAGAAAATAAGTTTCAATTATTTATTACAATAGCGTAATTTATATTACTGCAATGTGAAGCTTAATAGAAAATGCAATATAGCTTGTTAAAAACATCGTTAAATGCATATACAGGGTGAGTACCCACTGACAATTACGAAATTCCGAGTATACTTTGTTGAGTGACCCAACACTTATTCCGCTTTCAAAACAAGAGAAGTCAAATAGTGTGGCTCAAAAGTCTCGTTTTTTTGTGAATTCTAACATTTATATATAACCTATTAAAAAAAAATTGTTGTATCATGTATATTAAGCTATTTGTAGAGGTTCCAACCCAAAAAATCCCGGGATCTTGAAAAATTCGGGAATTCCCGAATCCCGGGATAAGATTTTTCACCGTCCCGAAAATCCCGTTATTCCCGGGACACACATTTCTTACATATGTTTTCGCTTTGATACTTCCCAATAAATTTCAGTGTATCGTTTACGCGCATTCAATATAACCCATACAACGCCAACATACATATTTACTGTACCTGCATCGATGCTATACCTCATTCATGAAAATGCATCATTCCTTTTGTGTTGGTTCAGTAGGCATTCGTATTTTTGCCTACACATTTAACACACACACACACGCGCGCGCGCCAATACGACGCAAGCTGTCATTTCCATTCAAAACATTGTTTTCATTCACTGATTACTGCTTCTGTGTTCAATGAATAATTTCGGATTGCCGTTACATAAGAGTAAGTAGTAATACAAAATTTGTGCTAATGTAGCCTTACATCAAATTATTTTAAAGGCATGGCTGAAATTTGGAAACACTGCGATAGAATTGCGGACGACAAAGAAAAAGCACGATGTCCCCGAGTAACACATCTTCATGATTTTATGTTGAGTAAGCTTCTTTATAACCAAATCTGGTCATATAGAAGTATTTTCAACCGTTATAAAACTTGTGTGTTGCTGGGGTCGGAAGTGCGAGCAAATTTTGTCGTGCAAGGGCTCTTCGATCAGTGGCTTGCTCCGGCACATGATGAACAAACACGACATGGATTCCAAACCCCCCACCAATCCTAGTGAGTCTGCTGCGAAAGTTAAATCATCCACACCGAATGTCCCAGTGAAACAAGTATCGATGCTCAAGTTCGTTAAACGTCAGTCACTAGCGGAAATTGTAGCTCGGCTGGCAGCAGAGGACGGATTTTCGATCAATGCAATCACCAACAGCAAGTTCATCAGACAATCGATCGCAGATCGTGGATATACTCTGTCAACGTCGAATACAGTACCATGTCATGAAGCTGGTCGCCGAATACTATGGATACGCTCAGCAGCAAACGCGGAATGAAATAGTGAAGCGTATCGATAGCGGTGAACTGGTTAGTCTCACTTTGGACTAGTGGACTAGTCTAAGCAACAAGTGCTACTTAAACGTGAATGCCCATTTCGCTGACAAATCATTCTACAACCTGGGTCTCGGCAAAATTCGTGGATCACTACCTGCTGAAAAGGTTTTGGAAATGGTCAAGGATATGGTCCGGAATTTCGGTATGAAGGATGGAAACATTGTAGCATCAACGACTGACGGAGCTCGAGTGATGACGATGTTTGGAAGATTGTCGGATTACCTTCATCAGGAGTGTTACAACTATGCGATTCACTTGGGGATTTGCGATGTCCTGTACAAGGATCAGCCACCGGTACCAATTGAAAATGAGGATTCAGATAGCGACGATTCGGATAGTGATACGATGATGAAGTTGGTTCTTCGGGTAAATATATTGAATTGTTCATGGTCATATTAAAGAAAACAGCTAATTTATTTCAATTATAGACTTGTACACCACGCGATTTGGAGAGTCTCTGAAACGTATTCGAAGCGTTGTGATTTTTTTTTTCGAAAATCACCTGTTAAAAATGCACTGCTTCAAGAAAAAATCACGAAAATGTTACATAAACCACTTCAACTGTGTGTGGACGTCAAAACTCGTTGGAACTCGATTGAAACGATGCTAGAGCACATCATTCGCGGTTTTGATTGCATCAAAAAGACAATTTCCGAAATAGGCCTTTCAAGTCTTATGTTGGACAATGATTTCGAGGTTGCAAAAAACCTACAGGAAGCTCTTCAGCCAATCAGACTCGCTTCGGAAGCATTGGGAAGACGAGATGCTACATTGCTGTCTGCGGAAGGCAGCTTGAGTTTCTTGTATTCGAAACTTAAGAAAAGCAACTAAAAGGCTGGAAACAACCTCTTCGATGCAATCACGAAAAGCATCAACGAACGGCGCCAAAAGGAAATAATAACAGCGCTAGAGTTCCTTCAAGGTCTTCCGTTGTCAACGCAAGTGCCAGCAGAACTGGAAAGCTCATCGAAAACGCAAATGATTAAGTTCATCAAGGAACTGGGAGTTCGATTGTTGCAAGACTGCCAAAGACAGACCGATGATGATGCTGCCGAGTTGAATGCTGGATTGTCCTGTATGCATGACGATTCAGGATCGACACCATCGAGCATGCGTGAAGAACTGGAATCGGCTATAAAGGAATATGCCAACCCGTCCCAGACTGATTTGGCAATGATTGATTTTGCAAAAGTAATTGCGAAAGAGCTGTCACTTTTTGAGCTACAAGGTAAGCTGAGCCCGAATCTTGAAATCATTTTCGGCGGCTTCAAATCAGTCAAACCGACGTCAATCGATAGCGAGCGCATCTTTTCGAACTCCGGAAATATCTGTTCTAAAAAGCGAACCTCACTGTCCGATGAAAGCATTAATAACATTAGCTTCTTGAAGTCGTATTTTCAGAGAACGAATTCAAATTGATAAGACCAGTTACTTGATTTGAACCATTGATTTTTTTTATTGATGAATAAAACATATTCCTAACCACAAAATTGCGCAAATTGAAAAATTTCCCGGGATCCCGGGATTTCCCGGGACAGGCAACAAATTTTAACCTGAATCCCGGGACAAGCAAATTGGTCGGGAAATGGAACCTCTAGCTATTTGTCTTTCATTTTTTCTATGAAATTGAACTGAAAGCGACCTCAATGCAATATACAGGGTGCGGCAGAAAATAGTGCGAAAATTTGTTCTATTTCTTTCAAATCCCCTTTTCAACTAATTCAAGCAATAAAATCAACATTTTCGAGTACAATTATCTTTATAAAGTCCTTTTGAACAAATTTATTCAATGTGTCCTCCATTTTTATTATTAACATCCTCGAGCATGCCTTTCGGACGTAGTCCTCCGACATTGACTGTCATGTGCGTGTTATGGTTGACTTCAGGGTTTTCACACTAAGGTGTGAAGTTTTGCAGGCTCGTGCTTCAACATATGCCCAAATCGAATAATCCAACGGATTAAGATCTGGACTGCTAGAGGGCCACAAATCCTTCGGCCAAAACTTCATGTTATAGTTCAACCATTGTTGGGTTCGATTGGACGTGTGACACGGCGCTCCATCCTGCTGTAGGACAACGTTTTGGTCCTCGGAGAAGTTGGCCTTCACCCAGGGAAGCACTTGGTCCTTTAAAATACCGATATACACTTCGGTATTGATTTTAACTCCAGCATCCATGAAAACGGGCGGCATTTTCAAGCCGTTGGACTCCACCAAGCCAAACATCATGACACCAGCCGGATCTTCGGTTTGAAATTTGAATTTCACTTTTTCCGGAACGTTCTCCATTTTCTGCGGTGAAATGAACAGGTCCGTGCGGCTGTTGGCCACAGCATCGATGCTGAAAAGCTTTTCGTCGGAGAACAGGATTATCATTTTTCCTTCTTCAACAAGGAAAGCAATCGCTTGGAACAAGTCACTCGTAGTTCCTTGACCCGGTCCGTAATCAAGTGGCGTTTCACTCTGGGTCTGGAAGATGCATGCAGGTCTTCTTTGATGATTCTCCGCATGGATTTCTCCGAAATGTTGGCTTCCTTTGCAAGTTTTCTTATGGAACGCACCGGGTTGCGAGCAATTTTTGCACGGACCGATTTGATCACGTTCGGCGTGCGTGCAAAGCGCGGACGTCCGCTTCCCGGCTTCCGCTGCTTAGGACCATCCTGCAGGGACTTTTTTATGCGGTAAATTGTTGCCAAATGGCACCCTACCACCTTAGAAATCTTTTTCGGCTTCTTCTGGGCGAGCAACAAACTGGTGATCACTTCTTTCGCGAACATTTTGACGAATTTGCAAAAAAGCAAATAGAATGTTTGGATGCAGCACGTGAAAGTAAACATAAACAAATACACTTTTGACAGATATTAGTCACTAGCTACACGAATTAACCCAATACTCAAGGTTGAACATTTTCGCATTATTATCTGCCGCACCCTGTAGTTAAATCAAAAACAGAAATGGACAATTGTCACGAGCATTTTCTGATTTCTTAAACATGAATTCGCCAAATTATTTGTTTAGTTCTAACCACTCAACGATTAATCCAAATCCACCTAAGATTACAATTGAAAATTGAGTTTTTCGAAAGTCATTTTCGAATCTCTCGCAAACAGTCAAAATAAATTGAGCCTTCCACAGTTTCAAAGAAGCATTTAACTTTCTGTGTTATCTTATGCACACATATGGAATGCTAGATTTGCCATGCATTATTGGGATATTTCATGTAAAGTTAAGCCAAATATCGCCTAAATCAGGTCTGTTGTATGAAAGATTGCAAAACAAATCGTTGTTTACGTTTGCTTCGGCTTACAATTGAAACGAGAGAAAATTTCACCAATCGGTTAAAATTCATAATTCTTTATTGAAAAGAAATATTTTGAAATAATTTCCAGAAATTAGTCCTCTGAATTGAATACAGGAACATCCAAAAGCCATAGGATTATTTGACTCTTGAGCGCATTTCTTTTTTTCAGTTAGGTCTCGTCTCACAACAGACTGTACTATTTGTGATTAATACTTAAGAATCACACAAAGCATTGTGAAATAAGGATACCCTTTCATTTGTTGACCATATATACTATAGTTGATACAAAATATCAATATTGAGGACTGTATCGGAAACAAACTTGGCAGGGCTGGTAGCAGGTCACTTTTTAGTGACTTGGTCACTATTTTGAGTCTAGTAACTAAAAAGTCACTATTTGTATCCAAAAGTCACTAAAGTCACTATTTTCAGGAAAATGGTCACTAAAGTCACTATTTTCGCACCGCCGATTGTAAAAAGTTTTAAAAAATCACATGTACCCATAGTTCAATAGTGAACCGAATTAAGCGTTCTGGTTACACTATATAAAAGTCGCAAAATATACACCAAAAAACTAGATGCCCTGGCGAACGCTGTCCCGCCTCTACCTTGAACTTGTCAAATGCAGAGCGCTGGTCGGTCATAGACTCTAGATTAGCTTGAATGCGACGCACGTGGTCCCATATTACTTCATCTTTCATAATTTTTCAATTTTCCAGGTATTTCATAATATTTTTTCATATTTCTATACATATAAACCCAGTGAACCCCACGACGAATCGAACGGGATATAAGTAAAACACTTAAAATGTTTATTCAATATGCAATATGTTTATCCAAAAGAATCAAGTCATTTTTGATTTACACTCACTTTTTTTTTAAAAATATTTTGTTAGATTCAGTTTTTTCAAAAGCGGACTACTCTTTTGGTATCCAAATTGTCGAGAAAAGTGGGAAAGAATTGTAAATCAGATAAAGGACTTATTTTCGGTTACTCGCTTAGTAATTCTGAATCTAAATTTGATTGTTCGTATTCCGACAGTCAAGTGAACTCAATTCGATCATAAGTGAAATCGGGATACAGTGCAATTCGACCAGTTTATAAAAGCGTTATGATTTCAAAGTTCCATTAAAACTCGTATATTGAAATTTTATATTTTTTCTATGAAATTTCTGAGACAAATATTCTTTGTTTATGATACAGTAGATTCAAAAAAAAATCATAATTCATCAATTATTTAAGTTTTTTTCTGACTTTGATTGACTGTTTCTTGGCAAGGTTGTAAAACTTGTTTGGTAGAATTTGATCTAATTTTTTTTTGATAAAGTTTATGAGCTATTGATAAGCATACTGATCTATTTCAATGCTATTTTCTAGGGATTCTTCTAGAGGGAAGAACCACTCATACATCTAATGTATGCTGATCTGGAAAGGTTGGTGCGAACCATCGTCGGTCGAGTTTGTAAGCCCAATGTGTGGCCCGCGAATACTTCACTTTCAGAGGACATTTTGGACAATATTGAGAACTTGCTAACAGCAGAAAAAGTTTATGTTGGGGAGGAAGCAATGGGAGAGCTGGTCAAATTAAAGGAGATCGACAAACTCCACTTTTTCAACAATGCAAATAAGCATAACGTTGCTGCTGGTAAGCACGTAATCAAAAATTACAAAGTACAGTCCCATTACGTTGTTCGAAATGATGACGTAGGACTACGATACCAAATGTAAGCCATTTAGATGGTACAATGCAATGTTCTTTGAATAAACCCTTTCAGGCCTAATTTATACAAGTAATTTGGTGAATTCTGATTGAGCACCAATAACATTAAATGATCGAAAAAAGTAGGAAATATATTTTTGAGCTGTGCTGGGTCGCCCAAACTGCCCAAGAGTTCAAAACTTAACATCTACAGTTTTAGCAGTAGCTTTATCCGCTATTCATTGTTATGGTATGTACATTCAAACATATTCAGTGAATGTCCTGGAAGACCAACTGACATTATGAGATAATATTGGGATATTCTATGCCAAACAAACTAACTTAACTTTGTATTGCCCATAAAGCTATTGTTACAATTGTAGACCTTAAGCTTTGAAGGACAGTTTAAATGACCTGAAACTAACAAGGTTATCCTATGATGTATGTGGACGTTTCAGAAAATTCATTGAATGTGTTTGAATATTTATCGTAGCTTTGCAAAGTCCAAAAGGCTACGGTTACTACCGTATGTCTTAAGTTCGGAACTCACGGCCAGTTTTTATGAACCTGGACATCCCGAGATAAACTGATAATGACCGGTGAGCTTACAGAAGCTTCACTGAATGTATTTGAATGCATATCGTCACCTTTCATAGATTATAAAGCTAACTTTACGACTATAGATCCTAAATTCTGAACTCAAGGGCATTTTCGATGACCTATAACTTCCCAAGATATCTCATTATATCGGTTGACCTTTCAAAAGACTCACTTAATTCAGTCAAATACATATTGTTACTTTGTTTAGTCCAAGCAGCTGTAGATTTTAAGCTACAATTCAAGACTTAAAGTTTTCAGCTGTAGTTTTTAAGTTTGAAATTCCAAGAAAGTTTGGATAACCTAGAACATCCGAAGATTATCTGATAATGTCTGTTCCAAAATATGCAATGAATATGTTTCAATGCGCATTGTAGCTTTACACAGCCCAGAAAGCTTTTATTACAACTGTGTTCTGATCCTATGTTCTGATCTCAAGGATAGTTTGGATGACCTAGAACATTGCATATTCGATTATGATGTTTTTTGCCTTTAAGAATGTTAATTGAAAATGTTTGAATATTTATTGTAGCTTTGTATTGACTACAATGTACTGTTACAACTGTAAATCTTTTGTTCTGAACGCCAAGACAGTTTGGATGACCTAGACTATCCCAAGATTATCTTCTTGTGTATTTTGACGTTCGAAAATATTCTCTGAATATACTTGAATACGTGACGTAACTTTGAATATCCCAAAAAACTACTGTTACTACCGCAAATTTCAAGTTCTGAACTCCAGGATGGTTTGGATTACCTAGAGGATCTCACAGTTATAAAATAATGACTGTTGACCTTCCAAAAGATTCATTGAATATATTTGAATACATGTGGTCACCAAAGCTCAAAAAACTACTGTTACAACTGTAGATCTTATGTTTTGAACTTAAGGACAGCTTGGAGTACCTATAATATCCCAAGATTGCCGAATTATGTATGTTGGCCTTCCACACTATTCAATCAATATGGTTAAATACATATCGTCCCTTTGCACACTTCAAACACCTACTGTTACCTACTGATCTTATGTTCTACACTCAAGGACAGTTGGGATGACCTAGATCATCTCCGTTTATGTCATACTGTTATTTTACGTTCGAAAATATTCACTGAATATGGTTGTATACGTAGCGTAATTTTGTTTAGCCCAAAGAGCTTCAGTTACTTCTGTAGATCTTATGTTCGGAACTCAAGGACAGTTTGGATGACCTAGAACAACATCATAAAGTTATCAAATAATGACCTTCCAAAAGTTTCATTCAATATGTTTGAATATGTTTGTAGATATGAAGTTTTGAAATCAAGTACATTTTGGATGACCTAGAACTTCCCAAAAGGTACAAAAATATTTTACGTTTATCAACGAGAATTTAATAATACGTATGCATACGTACAATATTCTAAAACAACGGTGTACACTATTAATAAGGCATTTATTTTTTTCTTCCTGAACTTCTTCATATTCAGGATGTTCTAGGTCGTCAACTGGCCTTAAACTCATATTTTTTTTTAATATTTTCCAGATAGAAAAAGTGATGGAAAATAAATTTGCCGAAGACAGTGTACACTTTTATTCAGTCTGTGTGATTGTATACAGCCATTATCCTTTTGGGGTCATATATGACCACTTTGGCCTGAAGGATTTAATATACTTTTTAAGGCAAGGTTTAACAATTATAAAAGTGTGTGGCCCGAAATCAACAATGTTCTCTATTGAAATTGATGCGTATAAATACTTCCTATCGATTGGTGTAAATTTTTTGAAAATCTTTTGAGAAAGGACTGAGATACTCAAAACCTGACCACTTTTCTGGACGGTCGCAATGCGATTTTTTAATGAATTGTACCCCAGTATAGAAAACAAAGACGTAGTCCTACGTCAAAAGTCTGGTTTGCAGAACTCGTTTATAAAATATTGCCAATGCCTCAACCCACCAGCCGTTGCATCCAGTGAAAGCTCCAAGTATATTGTGAAAATCGCCAAGTTACTTCAGTTGATTCAGGTCAACTATGATCTTCTTATTGACGAATGGAACTTGTTAAAATGCTAGGTGCTGACCTTGAGTACAGAGTACAGAATTGAGGAGTATTGGAACCAGTTGTTTACTAAGAAAACGGCTGTAGGTGAGCCTAAATACCCTCAGGTGATTAAGGTAGTGAAGTCAGAAGTAATTCCAGCAATGGCCATGGCTGAAGGCGTTTCAACCGTACGTATAGACCCGTCTTCGCAAAAACGAGCTGCGGACCAAGGCAGGAGGTTGTTGAGAAAACAAGTCACTTGATTACAGGCTTCTTGACAAAAAAAAACCCAAAAAGTGATACTGCGCCGCAGTAGTACTCATTTTCTCAAACGAGGGTGATCACTTAGTTCATTTTTACTATACTTATACAACAAATGTATAAAAGATTAAAAAAATACTAATTGGAAGTCACTATTTGGTCACTATTTGGTCACTATTTGGTCACTATTTGGTCACTATTTGGTCACTATTTTTATTATTTTAGTCACTAAAGTCACTATTATTTATCCATACATCCGCTACCAGCC